>WSTV01000161.1:19666-54845 GCA_019632285.1 Tulasnella sp. 332
AGTGAGTGACACAGACAGCAGCTGAGTGACGATAAACACCATCGTGCCAACACGGATAAGGCGCAGAGAATAACCTGAAGGGAGGTGGAGTGTCCGACCAGGATTGAAAGGCTAGCCTGAAGTGAGAAGCACGGGAGGTGCCCTTTAATGGCCAAGGACTTCGTCGTGGGGGGGCAAGATGAGCTGGGTTGACCACCCACCCCGAATGAAGACAGATGGCACGGACACTGGGCGAGAACCATGTTGAAAGTACATTAGGCTGCTAGCTAACATTTTGGAACTGAGGGAATATGCGGTCGTCTGTAGTTTGAGGTCAGCGTATGGTGTCTCCAACCGATGTGCATGCGGTCTGAACTGAAAATACATGTAGCGTACCTGTTCGAGGAATCGCTCCCATCAGCAAAGGTGGGTACCGAACTTGGGTACTCACTATATCGGTCTGAAACTAACGATAGAATGAGATACGTAATTGGACGACAGAGAGATACAAGGACAGCAAGACACGGGATTGATGTCAGACAAGATCGAGTTTACACAAATATGTTGGGGAAGTGCTGTGGCATGATGATGGGAACTGTGTGAGTGACAGTAGAGGATAATTCAATAGATATAGCAGTAGAAATAATAATAACACAGCGCCTGGGCGTGAATATGAGGGGGGGGGATGGGGAGGGAAGCGAGAGAGACAACAGATTTTGCGCGCCAAGCACACAGGAGAGAGGAAATGATTGGCCATGAATCTCCATCGGTATCGCAGTCCTTCGTGGGCGGATAGTGGGCGAGACCAAGAGACGAAGAGGGTCCGTCCATCTTGGGATGACGAGGGACAGGCTAGTCTGAGCTGTCCTTGAACCTCTGCAAGAACGGGAGCTTGCACACACCCCGCTTCGCAGCCTTCAAAGCCCTTCGCACACCAGACGGCTTGACCGGCCGATCCGCCTCCAGTTGGCACATGATCACGTGTCGACTACCCGATTCAGTGTCCCCGCCATGCTGACGACATGCATCCGAAAGCTTCTAGAGAAGAAAGGAAGGTACATATGTCAGCCATCCGCGAGCGAGATACAACCATCGATGAACTCGGTACGCACGGTATGGATCTCTGACGGCGTAGGTCGCTTCGTGTGGTCTACTTCGCAACAGGACTTGACAATCTTCACAAGCGCGATCTCCCAGTCCTGCGCGAAGTCGTTCATGCACTTCACATCCAAGATCGCATCCATTGTGATACCAACCGCGAACACGTCCCGCGACGCGTGAATGGCGTCGTGCTGCCGGCGTGCTTCACGGGGGACAAAGTCCTCGGTACCACCAAGCCCGAAGATTACATCGCCAATGTGACCGAAGCCAAAGTCGACGAGCACCACCAAGCCGTCACGACGCACCATAATGTTCCCCGGCTTGATATCGGCGTGGGTGACTCCACAACTCCGTAACTCCAACAACCCCTGGTTCACCTACAGACGAAAGTGGACAAGCTCGTATCAGCGCCCCCTGTTCACAGAAGCAATTCTGAGGCGATTCCACTCGTACCTGATACAGTAATGCCGCCACGGGAGCGGGGTTGTTCCAAAGTGCACCGCTCGACCACATCACCCAGTCGCCCAAAGAGAACCCATCGATGAAGTCAGTGCGGATGAATGTTGCCCTGGATTTGATGTCCTCCCAAGATTCGATGGTCTGGAGTAGGTGCTCCTGTCCCTGGACTTGCTCGAGTACCCGTGTCTCCCATCGAGCCATGAGTCGTCGCTGAGCCTGCTGAGATGGATTTCTTTTTCTCGCGCCATTCGACCACTTGCACTTTTTGACGGCCGAGACGCGGACCACCGTCTTTCCGTTCCGCTCTTCATGTCGTCTAACAGACCCGAATCCCCTGTACAAACGCAAGCCACGATGAGTATACGATGCTTGGAAGGTGACGGGACTGATCAGGATATTTACCCTTTCCCGAGGAGTTCGCATTTAGTGGAGCGGTGGACGGACTCCTTAGGTAGCACTCCAGACATAAGTCTGTACGCGTCGACGCGGGCCTGGCAGTCCATCCGCTCCTTCCCGTCATTGAATGTGACGGTGAGCGTCGACCCGGCGTGCGTGGCGGCCACACGGGTCGGACCTGCTGGCGTCGAAGGTGCCATGACGGGCAGAGGTGGAGCCGAGGGGGTCGAAGCGTTCACACGACTCGACAAGTTGGCCGACGATGTAGCGCTGGATCCAGACGGATTATAGAGCAGGGACGACGCTAAGTGGAGCCTTGAAGGGATGAGCGGCCGATGGTGCGGAGGGACGTCCGGTGACTGGCCAGCGTTACCGGACCCGGGAGGTATGCTTCCAACAAGGCCAGTAACGCCTGACGGGAAAGCGATTCGCGAGCGATGGCCTACGTCTTGGAGTCCTTTAGCGATTGCCCTCTCCGTGTTCCCAACGAACCACGCGTCATCTAGATGATACTGTGGTTAGATAGATGGTAAAATCCCGTACGAATGTTCAGGACGCACTATTAGCCGCACAAAGAGTGCGTCGTAGGTTGCCTAAGCCACCAACAAAAGACAAGGGCTCAGAAGATGGCGATGACTGTGACTCTGGACTTCCCGCAGGGGAGTCTACGGCGTCTTCGGGTGTGTCGACATTGTCGTCTGGCAACGCGACTGCCCAGCACGCATTCACGATAGGCCTGTTCTCGACAGGCACTGCAGTTGGTGACACACCATCGACACCCGCACGACCAACGTCGTGTGGCGACGCCGTCACGTCTGGATCAAACCACAACAATCAGTATCTACAGAGCACAATATCAACGAACGACGTGCGGATCTCACTCATGTGGTCCTTGGAATCGCGAGGCGATGGTATAATGTGACTTGAGACATTGAGGCCAATCAGACAATGGACGCCTGAGTCAAGGCATGCTTGGATTGCCGGTCCGCTGGGAGGTGATAGGGATACGGGCGATGCATTCTGACCCGGAGCATCTGCCTTTGCGTTGCCACTGGTATGGATCGATGGTGCATCGGAGTCTACACAAATTCGAAAGTCAGGACTGGGAGAGGACATTTCATGAAGCGAACAGTGAACTCACAGTCGAGTGACGTGGCGGACTGCACGCAGTCAGATGGAGGTGAGGAGCTCGAAAGTTCACCGAAGGATCCAGCAGCAGATGCTGAAGCTGATGGCACAAATGAGAGACCGCGGGAGCAGGGTCGATGAAGGAGTACTCACGATCCGCCCCACTTGTGTTAGCGGTATTTGGTGCGTCAGTGGCTTTCTCCAGGCTGCGACCCGGTGATGATTCGTGACGTAACGTCATAAACGCTATGAAGACAAATGCATAGTAAGCCAACTGTTCGGAAGCTTGGGTACAAGAAGATACACATACGCGCAAATAGCATCCCGTCGTTGAGCGGCAGACCGCTGATTATGTCCTCATGACAAGTGGAGAATGAGGTCGAAGAGGAGGAGCGGAAGTCGAAAGCGTAGGGATCGAACTGGGGGAGGTCAGCCGACCGCAGCGCTGCAAGAGAGAGGGCGACATCATCTTTGAGAGTGTCGAGGGGATCACATAGGGAGTGCCCTAGAGAAAGATCCATCGAGACGTCAGCAATGGAGTCCGGATGGTCGCAAAAATGTAAAACATACGGATGACATGTTCGGAATCCTCTGAAGCTTCTGCTCTGACATTAGCTCTTGTGCAGTTCAAGGCTGAATAGATATGTGAGTTGATGAGAGAGTGTGTCGTACGGGTATGCTAAAGTCTGAGCTTACGGCTGAGCAACCTCGGCGTGCCACTCTCCTGAGCACATCCACGATCATCCTGGGACGGCTGGATATCTATGCATCTCAAAGAACACTCAGGAACTATGATATTCCGCAATGATCAGTTCCATTCTTATATCTAAAGTCATGGATACACTCACTGGAAATCTGAACCTCTACGTCTCTAGCATGGCAGTCCTCTTCCCGAATGACAGCAAGGCCATTAGTTGCAGGCTTGTCCGCTGACACCACTATATCGTCATCAGCGACTAAAGCGAGAGGATATAAGGATTCGAGACTCAGCTCCGATAACAGAATTCTAGACTTACATATTCGCACAGGTGTTGTGGCTACCGAAGGAGGATGGGGTCCACCAAGATTTACGGCACGCGACCGAGTCGGGACTAATGATGGTGATCGAGCAGCTCGGGGATGAATGACATCGGCAGCTGTGACCTTATAGTCATAATGAGTAGCATCATCGCGGAGCGGGCAGACGGTGACAGTGGTGGCGGGGATGGTCGATGTAGAAACGATGTGTACAGACACGACGGAAGACCCTGGACGTGTGGACTGATTCACGGCCGCATCCGGGCGCTGAGCTTGGCTTCTACCACCAACATATGCTTGAGGGGGGATGTTTGGCAAGACCTATGAAGAGTTGGGCGGAGGTGAGTGACACGAAACACGATCAGGAGAGAGAGAAAGGGAGAGAGAGGAGAGGACGCTAAGAGAGGCGTAGAACTCACTACTGTAACAGTGTCCAGCCGATGCATTGGCAATACGTTTGATGGGACCTTAGTCCCTCGATGCTTCCACCACAACCTCGAGAGCCTTAATTGTATCGCGTCTCCAACTGAGTGAAGTAAAGAGGCGAAGAATGAGAGAAGAGAAGAGACCATCACAAGGATCGAGAGCATTATAGGCGTTGAACTTGTGGTGAGTGGTGTATATCGTTTCCGAGTGTCAAGAGCTGACGCAAGATGAAGCAGGAGGTCTCGGGCTTGATGGGGGAGGGTGAAAAGAACTTAGGAGTCGCACCGGAACCATTTCGATTTGGTCTCAACAGCGGCAATATTTATTTATTTTTTAAAAACAATCCGACACCACCAACGCCGAGTGGGTCACGCTCCGTGCAACGCCAGAGCACGAGGAAAAACCAACCACCTGGGATGTATCCTGTTTGTCAATGTCCCAGAGGTTGTCTTGTGAGACCCCAGGCGGCTGCTTGGTTGGACACTGTCACTCATCAAGGCTGTGACTCGTTCCCGTACAGCTGCGCACGAAGAACATTTTATGGGCAAGCGCCGTATGAGAGTCCAGATGCAGCCGATAGACAGTGTCAAAGGTGTGTTCCGCCTTGCTCTCGGACCGCGCTGTACTATTTCAGACCGCAATCAGCTGCCATTTCAACCTGAAAAACGGGAGAGTGTCTCCTTGATGCTGTTTGACTCTTTTCCAGGGGGACAAAACTATCGGGGGGCCCTTCACAGAGGCTTCGCCGGATACAGGCCTCCAACATCGCGCTCGCCGTTGACGCTGTCACGCAGAGCTTCCTTCTCCCATATCTGGCTTCCTGGGCGCGTCTACTCTTCGTCCTTGGTCTCCACTGACCTCATCGCGTAGCCTCATGGGCGAATATTCCTGCTCGTCAAGGCACGGGCACCGTTAGAATCGCTGATCGCAAAGAATCCATCATCATCAAGGGAACTGTGGAAAGCAGCGAGAGGAAGGTGAGGTCACGAAGGCCACTCTGCTGTTCATCAGAGACAAGTTTTGGATGACGATCGACTTATGTTGGAAGCGCGTCGAAGAGATACCAACACGCAACGCGTTCATGCTAGGGTTTGAATTCCTTTTGGACTGGACTGGTACCCTCTGTGTCGATTACGAATCTGGGTAGGGGTCAAGTTCGCGCTCTCGCAACGATAGATGTTAAAGGTAAAGTATAGAACCTTCTCAGTGGTAGCCATTCTGTTTCAAAGGCCAGCTGACGCTAGGTTTTTCACTCCCAACCCGTGCCACCGTACTTGTCTCTACTCTCGTAGCAGATATTCATGATTCCTTAGACCGACAGCGGTTTCCCATCCGCCTCAGAATGGCCTCCGCCTAACTTACATCGAGAGTTTGCAAGCTGCCATCTGATGGACTACCAAGGGTTTATTCAATCCCCTTCTGTCGTATGATCATCCCTCAATCGGTTTTGGATTTGGTAATTGCCCTTCTTTCTTGACCCTTGCCATTCCTTCCTCTCAGTCAAGTGTGCTCCTCAGTTTCCCCCTACCGACATATATATACCATGCCAGTACCACGAAGGATGTTTCAGGGGTCCAACAGAATGCTCGTCACTCAGGTCATTTTAGGAAGGATATTACAATATCATTTCAAAAGCAAAGGTGATATAAGGACATATTGAGGTACGGATCTAGACCAGGGCTTACCCAGGACGCCCATCGCAAACTCACGGCGACCATGGCATTGCACCTGTCCATTCGGGACCATGATGACCGCTAATACAGTAACAGATCCTGTTTTACTTATTGCCGAATACCATAATCCGTACGAGAGCTTGAATCGGCTGTATCCGGGTCATTGACAGGGCGTTCGGATGGTCTTCACGCACCAGCTTCAATGAAACAACATCATAAGATGCTACAACTATCGGACTGCCTGACGCGACGAACCCTCCCACCCACGATTCGCGAAGATTCCAGCCCGATGACGTATTGTTGATGGTGTTCAATGTGTAGACATTGATGCTATTCTTCTCCAAGACACAGAATTGTATCTCGTGCGGGGGGTCACGGTAGATAGCAGTAACACAATGCTAGACGAGATGCGAGGTAAAGTGGGTCCAGTTCGTGGTGCAGTGTGTCACTCGTAAAATACTGGTAAACACATGTATGTATTGTCCTCCAGTTGTGGACATTAGTGACTCGTATTTCCCCTCACAGCGCGCCGAGTAATCAGCAAGGACGGTTTAAAGAACGCGGCTAAGAACGTTTCCTATCATCTAGACCTCACGATCAATGGAAGCATCGAAAGCTTGATCATACCAGTTAGCTATAACAACGTCGACCCACATCTCGAAAAGTTTTATAGTCTGTCTAGGGAGACTTCCATTTGGCCTCTTATTCTCTCACTCGATGCCCAGACCTTCTTTCCCGTCTCCAGCCGAAAATCTTCCGCCACATGGCACCCCGCATAAAGAAGGCGTTTGTATGACCACACGATTCGCTTGATGATCGTCACGCATGGGTTGGCGTTCACAGCTTCTGGGGCGTTCTTGTACTTAGCATCGTTCGCAACAAAAGGATCAGCTACAATGCTGATTTTCCGAGGCGCGCTTACAATATGTTTTTTAAAGTTCAAACTCCGAGCGAGTGACTGGCCTGTCCCTAGGCTCATCAAAACTGGCTCCAATCGTTTTTAAATGGAGACTGTACTATTTGAAGAAGCACGTCTGAAGTATCTTATTTGCGGGTGAGATAAGGCGCAAGGATTAGCGATAATGGGGACATTGCACGAGCGTACCGAGAGTGATTGCAACAACGTCAGAAGGAATGATCTAGTTAAAAGGAAAGGGCTAAACGTGAAAGAAGACCGACTATCAATGTAAGGATACGTTGGAGAAGAGGGAGAAGAAATTGCAGGCATGTACCTTCACGTGTCAAGTGAGCCCGTACCCGAGTCAATGCCGCGTCGCTTCGCAGTGCATAGGCCTATAACGAAAAGGCGACAAGCTCAAGGAAAGATCTTCAGGATGCCTGAATAATCTGAGAGCGATGGCCATAAAACACGTTGAGATCTAGTCGGGATCTTCACTGTTTGCATAGGAATGGACAAAGAAAACGTCATACCCGAGACGTACCTTCAAGATCACAGGATGAATAAATTCTCCAGGCGGGGTATGTAATCAACGACGGTGCCGGAGACTAGCTCTTCAACCAGTTTACATTGCAAGAAAGGGAGGTCATGGGAAGAAGAAATGGGGAGGGGAGTGAGTACATTGTATAAGATCATCATATGTTTGGTTGTCACTCACGGTGGCTGGAAACACATTCATGAAACCTATGCAACATGAAGGGAAGATCAGTACTCATAAGAAGCAGTGAATGAAGAGGCGTTCATTCATGGTCCTACATTCATTATGCTGTGCGAGTCGTTGACGTTCTGACAGGGTTCTGTTAGAGGACAAGACCAGAGCCTAAGAGGGCTGTAAATGTATGATGTGGGCGTATAATGAGTGATGGGATTTACATGAGAGGTGTTTCTCGGGAATGGTTGCGTGTGTCACTTGCCTGACTCCAGGACGACCATCCACATGTCTCGATGACTTGGGGGCATTTCTGAAGAGAGGCAAGGCCACACCAATCGAGGGTAGTGACAAAACATGAGCCTTGGTGGGTTGCATGCACGAGAGATTTGTCTAGTGAACGTGAACCACTATTTGAAAGCCAGGTCAGTAACCATAGAACGATAACGAAGTCGAAGTTGGACTTACTTAATTTATGTGCGTCTATTGCATAGCCTGAGTTAGAATTCATAGAAACTCAAGAGTGATATTATATGGGAATAGATGCTGAAAGCCTAGAGATGCGAAAGAAACCTAGAGTAGTGAAAAGAGACGGTCAGAGACTCTAAAAGACTTGCGTTCACGGAATTCACCTAGGAAATATCCAGAGACTAAGGTTCTGGGAATAGTCAAAGAGCGCATGAGAGAGGCTGAAAGAGGGATTAGGCTGATAGAAGGTCTGTGCTGGCGGGAGGTGGAGGCGATGGTGTTGCGGGGAGAGGGGGATTACCTGTTTGGCCGTTTGCTGTCTGACCGACTCTCCCCCGCTCATCCCTGGGGCGAAAACCACCCTACGTTCGTCTTCCTCCCACTCCCCGCCTATCCTGAAAGCCATTGACGCCAACCCTTGTCATGGGTAAAGCATGTTCGGGGACAAAGGCCAGCCCCGACCTCCGATAAGACCATCCGGCACTTACATCTGGGACTTTCTTGGCATTTTGGACTTTAGCGCAAGCTGTGCTTTGAGGGACTTGTTGGTCAGCTTATAGGGGAACAAGGAGGTACTGAGGCTGAAGAGCCGGCGAGTACCAGTATTCCGAGTGACCTGACGGATTCTCTCCCAAGGGTACGTCACAATAAGAAACGATCCTGGTATATTCCTGAATTATTGCGATGGTGGAAACTCTAGTCACTGTCGCCCGTTGAACAGGCTATCGATGCGGCCGAGGAAGCACAACACCCACTATAAGGATTCCGGGGAATATGCAGATCTCTGCGACTGCATCGTCAAGCACTCGAGCTTTGTGCAAGCGACCATCCGGACCGCTCGTTCCTTTTTAAATGGATTGGTGATGCCCTGGAAGAACCCTCCAAACAGATGAGCGATGTAGTGGACTTCCAGGAAGGGGTCGAAAACTACCTGGAAAGCCTAATGCTCCGGCCACCAGGTCACCCGTTTCGCAACACCAGGTCTCAACAGCCTCGTAATTGCGCGTCTCATGCGGTACGAACAGACTGGGAACATGGCCGGTCTTGATGAAAGCATTCATCACCAGGAGGAGAATCTCTCCATCTATCTAGTTGGTCATTCAGGTCGCTCGTTGGCCTCAACAGCCTCAGCATTGCGCTTATGACACGATACCTGCAGACTGGCAAGAAATCCGATCTCGATGAGAGCGTCGAATACCAATGTAAGGGCCTGTTCCTGTGCCCGATTGGTCATTCAGGTCGCCCAACCGGCCTAAACAACCTCAGCATGGCCCTCTTCACACGGTACGAGCAGACTGGTAACAAATATGACCTTGATGAGAACATTTGTCACCGGCTGGAGAACCTCTCCATATGTCCGGTCGGTCACTCGGGTCACTCGATTGCCCTGCACAATCTTGGCATCGCGCGGCATGCTCGGCACAAAGTGACGCGAAATACACCCGACCTGGATCAGAGCATCAAATATCTATGAGAGACTCTCTCCCTCTGTCCGATTGGTCATTCCGATCGTCGGCAGCCTTGGCAATGCACTCATGACATGTTACGACTTGACTGGTAACAAAGCCGATCTCGATGAGAGCATCCGTCACCAGGAGGAGAACCTCTCCGTCTGTCCGATTGGTTACTTGGGTCGTTCGGTGACTCTCAATGGCCTCGGTATCGCGCTTCTCACGTGGTATGAGCACACTACCAACGTGGTCGACATCGACGAGAGCGTTCGATACCAGCGGGAGAAACTCTTCATTAGTCCAATCGGTCATCCGAATCGTTCGGTTGCCCTCAATAACCATGGGATTGCGCTGCACGCGCGGCACAAGAAGACTGGAAAAATATTCGACCTGGATGATACCATTGAGTATCACCGTGAGAATCTCTGCCTCTGTCCGATTAGTTATTCGGAGCGTCAGTTTGCACTCAACTACCTCGGTTCCGCTCTCATGCCACGTTACGACTTGACTGGTAACAAAGTTGACCTCGATGAGAGCATTTGTCACCAGCAGGAGAACCTCACCATCTGTCCAATAGGTCATTCAGGTCGCTGGCTAGCCCTAAACAACCTCGGCATCGCGCTCCGAGATCGGTGCGAGCAAAGTAGAAGAATGTCTGACATACAAGAGTCGATCTTGTAATTTAAATTCACTACTGCTGATCCTGTCTCACCGCTTTCGGACCGTCTCAACTCATCATACGGATGGATTTCCGCAGCGCGCGTATACGACACAGGATCGCTTGCAGAGGCGTACTCGACCTCACTGTCTCTCCTCGATCGCTGCGTTCTCCTCGCTTCGAGTATCCATGATCGCCATAGCCGGTTAGCAGCTGAGCACGGGGGTGTAATGGATACAATCATAAACGCTGGATCGTATGCTATCGAGACGCAGCAGCTTCCATTAGCGGTCGAGCTGCTAGAACGGGGAAGGGGTGTAATGTTCAACAGCTCCCGAGTTATCGAACAGCTTCAGACAAACTCGAGGCAGTCAACAAGTTATCAACAGATCGTTTCCGCGCGCAGGGTACGACAGTGGAGAAGGTTGCCGTGTCGGACAGAACAGGGAAAAATGTGGGAAGTGAACGACGAAGTTCGATTCGCTAGGTACTGTAATGAGCTTTTAACGCCATCCAGTATACTCTTAACGATTCATTTACAATTTACGCTACATACAGATATCTAAAACAGGCAAGAAATTGGGATGCTAACTTGGATGAGATCCATCAGCTGAAAGGCTTCGAATCCTTCCTTCGAGCGACGCCATTTGCTACCCTTCAGCAGGCAGCTATATCAGGGCCCATCATCATGGTCAATATCAATAAATACTGCTCCGCCGCCATCATCGTTCAAGAGACCGGAGGTCCGCAATGCGTACACCTCTCTGAAGCAGCACCGTCAGTTATCGAAGCGCTCTTGTAGAAGTTAGGCGGACTACGACAAATCTTCCTGAGCCTCAAGAGAGCAACCAGATCTTGACGGAGATCCTGCGGGAAATCTGGGGCGTGATGGTAGGCCTCATTGTCCAGCGCCTGGAGAACGTGCTGAAGTTACCTCGCGGCTCTCGAATTTGGTGGATTCCGACCTAGGCAGCCTGGCTGCTCCCAGTTCAAGCCAGGAGAAAGGAACATGCTCGACCGCTAAACGTCCTCCTACTTACCTACGCTGTCTACTCTCCCCTGAGCTCGGGCCGGGTATCAGCTAATCAGCAATGCTTCAGGTCCGCAGCTTCTGCTTTTTGCGCAGCGTGCAGTGGAAGGGGAAGTAGAGCATCTTATGACCGTCCATGAAGAATCTCTCCTCATTCGCCGGCTACCGATGCAGGTCACCATCGTTGAGGGTAATGATTGTACAAAAGAGACGGTCTTAGCTAGCTTACGAAACACGTCATTGGTGCACTTCGCATGTCACGGGAAGCAGCATCGAACAGAGCCATTCAATTCTCAGTTCTCCCTTCGAGGTGGCGATAACCCACTCACGCTGATCAACATCATCCAAAACGGTCTCCCCCGGGCTGAACTCGCTGTTTTTGCAGCTTTCCACTCTGCAGAGGGAGACAGAGCCACTCCCGATGAGACGATCCATCTCGCTGCGGGAATCTTGTTCGCTGGATTCCGCAGTATCGTCAGAACGATTGGGGCGATGACAGATGAAGACGGATCAGTGATAGCAGAGGCGTTCTACAGGCACATGCTTAGAAATGGTCCGGCGGATGTAGACTGTCGAGACATGGCGAAAGCATTGTCGATGGATGCGAAAGGGTTGAGACGGAGGAAGGTACCACTGGAGAGATGGATTGATCATGTTCACTACGACATTTGACGTGTACTTGTATGTATACCATCTCGTAGACCGCATTAAAGCCTGTACTTATGAGTCCGCTGTCCATGTAAGCTACCTTGAAGCGTTAGGAATGAGTCGAGGCAGGAACGGCCAGCATTATTGTATCTAGCTTTCACGTTCTTCTCTTCGCATCCGTTACATGTTTGCTTGTGATGTTGGTTCCTGATCTCAGCCTAACCCATGTGATTCCCTCTATTCGTTGCGTCTCTGGTGGGACCGAGATTTTAATCTATTCCACTCTTTGCATAACCACCACCCCCGACGGCGGCGATCCCGACGGTCAGCTGCAGACTGGGGCGAATCCCGCACAAACGGCTGCGAGTTGCTCTCCTTCTCCTTCTCCTTCTCCTTCTCCTTCTCCTTCTCCTTCTCCCTCATTTCGTGCCGCGAGATGAAGTCACGTGCCCGATTCGTTGCTGATTGGCTGATGCCAGCTTAAGCACGGAGAAGGGCAGATAGTGAAAATGGTTTCGGACCTTCGCAAGGGATTCAAGGAAGGAGTGAGAGATGGAGAGGGAATGGTTACGTGTATGCGTTGTGGAGAGTCGTTTGCATCGCATCAAGGTTGTTGTCAAACCACAACTGGGACGCAAGCTACACCTTGAGATCTCCCCTTAACGCGCACATCGAACACGTTTCGAGTGGAAAGGAGCATGTCAGGGATTGGGTAGACATAAGCGGTGGAATTTCAGTCTCACTCCAATTAATCAACGCCATGCGAAGTAGAGGATGGGGAGCACCATGTCCAAGAAAGAGAGACTCTTATATATATGTTTCAACTCGTATCGCCTACTCCACTCGTCTCCTTCACAATCTTCTGCGCTTCTCCTCGTTAGTCCGATAATATCCTTCCGCCTCATTCGCTCTGCATATGACTCAAAGACCCATTCTTCGATATCGTCGGCCTGATCGCCTGTCAATATATGATTACAATCGAAGGCGGCCCAACCATGGCAGGCCGTTCGAATGCTGAATACTGTACACTCGTCCATAATCGGCTCTCAGCTGAAGCGATCGAAGCTTAAGTTGCGGATAATATTAATGGTAGATCTGGGTTGAAGACTTCTTTTAGTCCGAATTGCATTTTACCACCAACGGGAGTTGCTTGTTACCTTTTCTGATAGACGATGCTCTCATAGGCTTTCGTAAGCATGTCAATACTGAGCCCACTACCATAGCCATTGTACAATCAAGTCGACAGTTCACAACCTACCCGCTTGTCCACCAACTCTAGGCTTTCACGTATGCATGGGAAACGAACGCTCGTTCGATCGGGTGCGTTCATAGGAGGCATCACGAACAGAAATAAATATTTTCACTTCTCCAGCTTGACAGTTGTGACCCGGGGGGGGGGTCGTCGGAAAGCCGGAAAGACCTAGGTGGGTAGATGTATCGCGGTCGTTGTGGACGCGTTCTACAGGTCGGCCACTTCTGATACTATCGATACCATTCTTGAAACGTCATCGTTGATTACCGGACCCACTTCACTCGCCATAATTTTTGCAGAAGAGCATGGCCATCCTAACCTGTCAGCGTGCGGCTACCTCTTGACCTGGAAGCCGTTGTCATAGCTGGCAAGCATGGTTGAAACTCGTACTATCCTTGTGGTTGATCCGCGATGCAATGTGAGTGGCGCCATAAAAGTCTATTTGATATTGTGCTGGCTGGAAATTGAAGTGATCTCCGTCACAGAGGTTCCCTACACTCGACTGGCGGTGTTGATGCTCGTCGCCTGATGTTTTGAACCCCATGCGCCACCCTACAAGCCACCACCACCGCCTGTCCTGATCAGGCGGCTTTCAAGTCTTTATCAGCTTCAGATATCCCTAGCACCAATGCGACTCCGTTTCTTCTCCCCTGCCCAACCAGCTTGCGCTTCTTCCAGCTGTTACTGCCACCACAACGGTCTTTCGAGATCGCTATTCGAGATCGCCTCCGATAAGAGCCGATTTGTTCAGGACTTGTGTCTCTTTGCCATGTGGGAGATGAGTTATATATGCCAGAGCGGGATGTGAAAATCGCGTTCGAGCAGTTTGAGGGGGTGAATCAAACCAACTGGGACGGCAGACGCTCAAAGGGCTGACTACGGGGTCAGAGCATCGGTCGGCGAAACCACTACTTGTTCCTATTGCTGTCATTATAACGCCCCATGCAACAAGGCCCCCTCACCACAAGGACCCACACTCCTATATACGATCAGGTTCTAATTTCAAGAATAAATCAATATCGCGGCGGGTTATTAGCACTGCATGCTGTGAACCCTTAGCAGTCGAAGGAAGGTGGACCATCGTGGAGTTGAGCCATTGGCATTTTAGTACTGCGTTACGTCTCCTCCACATAGTTGAATATACGCCTTCTCGCAATCTCCGACTCCCATACGCATACGGGCTTACTCTATCGGGTTTTAATTTACCGCCAAGAACGTAACTTACCGCTGTATGGTCATTTGGTTTGGCTGAAGCCCTCGATGCACGAAACGGTCTACTTTTTCTTGGGGTTGGTCTCGTGATTATGAAGCAGAAATCGGTTCTGGCCCATGACCCTCCTTTTTCCACGTTTAAAGACCCGCCAGGTTTGCGAGAGGACGCTTATATTGAGAGGATAGAGGTTACCGTTGTTGTCTTTGAAAAAAAGTTATAATAATAATAATAATATGAATGCGCAGATGGACCGATCTTCAAGCTGTAGCTGAAGATATAGACCCTTTGGCTTGTCCTCTTTTTGGCGAGATGTATATAGTAGGTGTACCGCGTTCACAGGCACGGTGGTGGTGTACACCTGTGGATCCAGCGAACACGCATGGCTCTATCACCATCTTGGAATCGACAAAGATTCAGCTAGTAAGACCCGAAGTTCTAATCATATAGCCGAGAGTGGGATCTGAAGATGGTGATCAGTTTGTTCGTGCCTTGTGCTGAGGGATCGCACGGTCAGACCTTGCCAAGAGCGAGAAGCAACATGACAAGATGGGCTTGCGCGCTAGATTGGCCCATAATTTTGATCTCTCTCCGGTTCCCTCCTAATCCAACCGATCACACAGCCAACGAAGTTTTCATTCTCCGACAATCTGAGCTGTATGATCGCCACGGGTTTGACATCATCGCCCCGAGACAGTTTTGGTCGAATTACGAAACACGTTATGGATGCACTCCACGTGTCACAGGAAGCCACATCCTACAGAGCTATTCGATTCTCAGTCCTCGCTTCGAGGTCGTGATACCCTACTGCTACTTATCGACGCATCCCAAAACGGTCGGCCTCGGGCCAAATTAGCCGTCCTCATAGCCTACCACGAAGAAAAGATCCTTCCGAAGAAACGAGCCATCCTGCCGCGGGCGTACTTTTCGTTAGGTCCTGCGGTGTTATTATGACGACGTGGGCGATGTCAGATTGGTGATAACAGAGGCCTTTCATAAGTATATTCTCGGGACGGTCCAGCATGCAAGACCAATGGGCGGTAATCACGGACATAACGGCTGGCCACGAGTCTCCCAACCACGAACACTCTGCGAGATCCAGTTCGATTCACCGTACTCATTGGTGCTCGGTCTTGCTCGGTGGTTTCTGAAGTAATTTACTCGAACTGGATTTCCTCCCATTTGTCACTGCCTTTCAATCTGAAAGGGTCCCGAGTGTGGGGATGGAATATCCTGGTGGGTGATGAAACACGCTCCACATAATGCCTTCGGCGCCTTATCCAACTCAGGCTTCTTTCAACTGCGGGTTTCGAAATGCTCGTAAAGACGCGTATGATGTACGCCACGATGAGCGCCATTGATTGTGACGAGTTATACATACCCCTCGTCTCACTAGTCGGAACTGGCATCCAACCACACTAGTCTCTCGTCCTTCATTGGTGAAACAAAACTATGCCTGGGTTTGACGTGGTTGGCGTGAATATGGTAGCAACCATTCTGTCTCTAACGATCTGGGGTACGCTGTTCATTTCAAATTCCTCTCCAGTCCCAATCAAACTCAATCGCCTGCGGCTTGTGGTATCGAAACAACAGGATTTTACTCGTGTCTCTTCATAACCACCCTTCGGGTCCTACGCTTGAAGAATGTTTCTTTCCTATCAAAGCCTGCACTTGTTCTCATCTTGATCTTTATATGCAATGCTGTTGACTCTGGTGAGCATTCCACCGATGTGTGTTTGTACGGCCATGAAAGTGGTTCGAAAGCTAAGCGCACCGTAGCTTGTGTCTCATATGAGGCGTACAGGGCCTTCATTATTTATCCCACTGGGCCAGCAGCGTACTATAACTCATATGCACTCCATGCGGTGGACAACCTGTTTTATACCGCCGACGAGTGAGTCCTTCGACCTTGACCGTAGTGAAATCCTACACAAAAGATCGGGGCTTATTCAAATCTTTCATGCCATAAGTGCATGCCTGGCTATTGCAGTGCGCGAAAAACTTCAGACATACAGCGCATGAAATCTGACCCAAATTTGACATTACAGGCCTATTTTGGGGAACTGTTAATGGTGTGGCGACTCTATGTTATCTGGTAAGCTTGATGTGAGCCCCTGCTCAACCCCCCAAGGAAAGCTCACTGCTCCTCATAAGGTCCCGAAATCGCCGCGTCCTGTATCTCCCGGCTGTGCTGGCTACCCTCGGTGCCGTGGGTTGCATTTTGATCATCGTATACGACGTCCTCGGTGGAAGATGGGCAACAGACCCAGGGTTCATGGTCCAGTACAAGATGATCAGCGTGGCCGTCTTTGCAATCACGATCGTCGCCACGTGGTACTCCACTATCCTCATCTGCTATCGCCTTTATTTGGTTGACCGAGAGATGCATGCCTTGCGCGAGACCGGTCCCGGAAGTCCGAGTCATCGGTATGCTCGGATCATGCGGGTTCTGGTCCAGAGCGGGCTGCTATATAGCGTGACGTTAGGTGCTTGGCTCATCGCTACTGTGACCGGCAATGTAAGTCGTCTTTTACACCGAAACTCCTTTGTCGCTCTTCATCTGTGAACCACATTTTAATTTCTCTGTCATTGTTCCTAGACGAGCGCACAGGACATGATCCGATATTTAAACATCCGAGCCGTCGGCCTCAATAGCACGTTGATCGTTTTGGTAAGTCATGTCGAAATTGAGATGTTTCCGAAATAGATCACGCCCTGGTTTCTGATGCCCTCCGCGACGTAGCAACTAAGCCTTCGAAGCCGTCACACCACTGCCATAAGTGACACCGGCAATCAATCACACACCGCTCTCTCCGATGTCCAGAGACTGCCGATGCATCACAAAAACCAAATGGTCGACATTGGCATGAGGACCATAGATATGGATCAACAGAAGGTGTCGATAGGCGAATTGCCACCTGAGCCTCAGTTGAGCCCTTCCGCCGTTCACCTCGACCGGATTCGACAGGAGTCATCTACGCAAATCGAAGAAATGGCATGAGGACCGAACCTCTGATCACGATCAGAGTACTTAGGAGTGACATTAATTTTAAGACGGTTGAGGCTCGGCGGCAGTGACAAGTGACGCCGCTCTGCACATCGCAATCTGGGGAACAGCATGTATAGGAATTATATTACTATGTCATTGTACATTTATCTGTCCAGATCATTCCTCATTGGAGCCATCTGATTGCTGAGTCTACGTATGAGAATCGTCGACTAAAACTAGCCTTTACCTATGACCGCTTGGATTGGATTGGATCGATCTTCGTGGCCACTTGAAGGGTTAACTCAGTCCCCCCCTTGAAACAAGCTAACAGCGGAGCGACGCAAACATCACCTGAACCTGTCCGTATGCTCCAGCCTGCAGAGTCAAAATTGGACTGCTGGTGTCATTTCACCATTTCACATCTTGACTTGGTAGCTTGTCAAGAGCTAGGTCAAGTTGCCACTCCCCTGTCCGTCTCGCCCAGCAGAATAACTTTGCACCACTCCACGCTATATTGCTCCTCACCGCCCTAGCAACGTTGTCATAATTCTCAGCTTCGTTCACATCCTCCCTGCTCTTTGGATACAGCACGTGGAAGGTCCGCCGGCGATCGTATATCATCATGGGCGTGGCATCGCTGCCGTTATACTGGACTTTGACGATGAACGGCTTCGTCCCATGAGTGTTTAAAGGGGCCTCGGTCTCTTCGCTTTTGACTTCGAGAGGACGGTCGGGTCTGCCCGAGACGCGGTCGTTATGATTCAGAACTGTGTAGGAAGCTCCTGGTGGTAGACCCGGTGGGATGATATAGAAGCGGATAAAAGTCCACTTGGCGTTCATCAGCGTTTTGCAGGTCGATTTATGGTCAGGCCAGTCAGCCTTTTGACACTCTGGTGAGCAGTAGTGGATGGCTACGGAAAGCCAATAAAGGTAAAGCGTGGGTTTGCTGAATGATCGAACGTTCTCCTGAGACCCACCTGCGCACCCCGCACAACGCTTGTCTGCAGGTTTTCCGCAGACGACGCACCCGTTGTTGATGTTGAGACGGCCGAGGTCTTTTGACTCCAATGGACCAACCGGTAGAATGAACGATGGCGTGAAATTCTGCTCGCGAGGTCCTCGCGTCGGCTTGTAGTATGCCGGTATGCGCTTAGAGTTCACGTCAAGTATCCGAAGGAGGAGCTGCTGCTCCATCATTGTGCAAGTGACCCCTACCAACGCATTCGCAGTGCCTGATTGAACTTGATATTGTACCCAATCAACGCCTTGCGGGTTCTCTTTCGTTCCGTGTACATAGAGTACCGTGAATACCGGGACTTTTTCATGCTTTTCAAGAACTTCTATGACCTAGTCAGTGGGCGCTACACTCAGCGTGTTGGCTTGGAGTCATAGGAATGAAGAACTCACTCGGATGGTGATAGCAGACTCCTCTTTCTTCTGGTCTTGTAGACAGAACAGGGTGCATCCTTTGTCAAAGTACGCGCCCATAGACATGACAGTCTGGCGGAGATCCGTTAAAGCGTTCACATACAACTCAGGGACCGTGTTTTGCGTCGCATAGTTGATCATGGCTTCACCCAGGGATCCCCTTTGACTAGCTGAGTACACGTTCCCTCGAGACCAAGGTTTCATTTTTCGAACGTCGAGAGTGAGTTTTCCATCTGAATCCTCTGGAGTGTCGATGGCGTCGGTGATATACTGAGCGGAGTCTAGGGCTTTCCTCAGTCTCTTCTCGAGCGTCGCAGTTGGTAGAGTGGTTTTGGGGTGTATTTCAATGCCGAGAGCTTTGAGAAGGTGAAAGATGTCTCCGCGAGAGGTAGGGAGCATGGTTTGAAAATAGCTACTCACGAAGGCAGGCTTTGGCTCTTTCTGCAGTTGTCTTAGGGTCGGAGAACCAACGGGGACAAGCTCAGGGTTTTTGTTTGTTTGTTTCTCTACACCGCTAACGCCGAAAATAAAATTAGAGAACGGGGTATGAATTGCCAGGTATGATATCACCCCACAGTCCCTATCATTTGCTATGAACTCCGAGCCCAATTCACTGTCCACCTGCATGCTCTTTGAAATTTGAAGGATCGTGATGCTACTAGCTTTTGACCTTTGAATCTAGTCCATCCAGTCTCGCGGCCTAAGCCGTAACGTCCAATCATCATGGCCGGATTCAAAATGTATGGCTGGACTACCTTGGCTAAGAGAGGAATTTCTGTTGGTTTTTATCCTGTCTGGCTCCCCGCCTCAAGCTTTCTTCACTCCCCTAACCACAACCTTCAGACGCGTCGTACCATCTTCTCCCAATCTAGCATGCAATGGCGCTGGAAGACGAGTATGAACTCATGGTACAATCACCTCAGAACGAAGATAGCGAACTGCTTGGTCACGGACGAGAGCAGATCATCCAGTCAAGCAGTTCACGTCGAAGGTTCATCATCCGCTCCCTGCTAGCTTTTATCGTCGCAATTGGCGCAATCATCGGACTCCTCATATCAATCAAAGTTGACCTGGCCTCTCTTGTCTCCCAAATATCTCGTCAAGCTCAGGGAGTGATGTATTCAAATGGTATCTGGACTACAACAGACACCCTCAAATCTGGTCTGTACGTCATGGGTCCTCCAGGAGTCAGTTTGGACGGTACGTGAACTGTGAACGATAGAGCTGACCATCTCGATGCTGACAGCACTATTTCAGGCAACCTAAAAGCTGACATTCGGTACGTCACAGCTTTCCTGTATGCTGGTTGGAGTGAGTAGACGGCAATCTATGTAGAGGCGCAGCCTCGCTAACCGTACCTCTTTATAATAATAGCAAACCAGTTTATCTCCCAGGTTCGTCTGGCAGTGAGGATATTTTCCAAGACTAATTATATTTACCGGCTCAATTTCAACAGTGTCACTTGATTCTTCTTGCAATGATGAGCCGCCGAGTACCAATCCTCTCGCCTTTCATAGCACATGGCGGGCATCTGGGAGGTAACGAATCGCCCATCGATTTTGGTGTAATCTTCGATATGCCTCGTCTGAGCCATGATCTACAATGGCCCATCTTGGAATGGTCTCAACTGAAGCTGTCCGTCCTGACCTCGAATGTGACGACTAGACATGAAGAGTTGAACTGTTGGGCGTTGACGCGCTCCGAGAGCAAGAGCGAGGTGTATGGTACTGAGATTCAACGACCCTTCAATTTCGGTAAAACCTTCATATGAAAATCATATTCGCTCCGTTTCCCCCAAGCTGACGGGACCCCTTTGCTTCCTTCTATATCCTAGATATCACCTACACTACCGCCCCCGATTTTGCCTTCATGCCCAACGACTGGTGGGGGAGCTTCACTGGTCTTGCCAACCTCTTACAGCCAGAGGGCCACGAGTATGCCATGTCACACTCAGACAAACTCAGGAGCTTTGCCCCATACGGGGACGGAAAACCGCAGATGGTGAACTCCACAATCTCACCCGATCAACATATGGCGTGTTTCAATCACATTTACTTCCTCGGCGGCAGAACAAACTACGAATATGAACATGACGTCAATCCGATGTGGAATCTTGTTGGGGTCAATGTCCACTTTACGTCGCATATGGATGAATTGGCGAATGACTACATTCGCCGAATCTTTGACGTCAGCATCAACGCCCGCATACCTCCGGTTCGTTTCTTTTCTTCTTCCCGTGCAGCGAATTTTGTCCTCGGTGAAGCAATCGATGATAGCTCACCTGCGGTTTAAATTTTCTGTCTTAGTTCATCTCGATACATATCCATCGAGCAGATTTCGAAGGGTGGTAAGTACATCTTTTCCCTCTTGATCACCGTGACCAACGCGGTGACGCCGAGTCTCATTCTATCCCTTTCGCTTAGGTGCGAACCCGGGAGGGATCGCGACTACTGCTTGGCGCCCATCTCCGCCTATGCGCGTAGGCTCGGACAAGTGCAACATGAGCTAGCCGGAAAGCACGGCCCTCAAAGTCCATTGTCCCGCGTCGGAGAAGTGATCGTTACGAGCGACGAAGCTGATCCAAACTGGTGGGCGCAGATAGCGAGGCTGGGATGGAAGACTGTCGATCACGAGAGGGAGCAGACAGTTGAAAAGTTTGGTCATTGGTAAGCCGTTCCCTTTACTACCTGTTTGATCACAGGCGAAATGAGAATCTTCAGAACTGAATGGTTTCGCCCTCAGGTATCCTTCCCTTATAGACTCCATTATTCTCTCCAAAGGCGCAGGGTGCGTCGGCACCGCCAGGTCCACCTTTAGCAACATCGCAGAAGCGCGTGTCAAGGACTGGAACGGAGGACCAATTCGGAAAGTAAGTGCCCCGTTTTGCCGTATATCTCGCTTGTCGTGTGCTCACCAAAGCTTTTCTGCGCGGTTTCGCCAGGTGCGATGGGGTAGTCCGGATGCTGATATGAACGACTAACAGAGATGTCTCATGGTCATCTTTTCGTCCGATTGTCTTAAACCAGCGTCTTCTAGTCTTGAAATCCTAGAGCCGTAGATAATATGTTGGCAAGCGGTTGGGTTCTTGGCGAGGTTCGGGGCCCTTCGCCCCCAGTTTTGTAGCCCAGGCTGGGAAACTGGCTATGGGAGCCTCATTCCTCGGCGTCACCTGGGATGTACGCATTACCTCATTGAATCTTGTAGAAGCTAGACAGTTATAGGAGCGTCCATTAGATCAAACGCGTTGATCGTGAAGAGCGAATTCGACATTTTGTGCGGCAACGGCCCAGGCACCAATGGCTCGTTTTCCCCCTTCACAGTTCTCGGAAACTCTGGAGTTCAGGAAGGAGCCTTCCATCCATCAATATTAGAAAAAATCAGTTCAACTAGGGAACATGCCGATGTCTGTTCTGATGATACATGATCAAAGCAGATTAGTAAACAGAGTCAGCCCGAGAAGAAACCTACAATTAAGTGGGATTAACTACAGGAGACAAGCGCGATCCCATAAACAAAGAGTGAAAGCCCGATTTAGGGCGTTTTAGCCATCACACTATCGTGCACGCAATCTAGAAGCGTACCACGGCGAGCGATAATGCCTCGAGATGTCATAGCTGAGCCGGGGGCAGTTCGGGCAGATGCGACAGCATTTGTTCGGTAGCCGTTGGGCGTAGATTTTGGTACGATGAAACTGAGATCAAGGGATTTTAGCAAGGGACACCAGCATTTTCACTTATTTGCGATTGAGCGTCGAGGTCCAAACGAACACGTGTTCAGGTACGAGTATCCCCAGCCTCCTGCTTCTTCTCACCCTTGATGAAGTCTGTCACGATGGTGGACGATGGTGTTGGTCGGATTTGGTTGTGAAATATATCCGAGGGTGTTTTTCTGACAGAGGTCTACACAGGAACTGAGTGAAGTAGAGCACACTAACCTCTGAAGTGATGGGTTTTGCGGCTCCCTGGGAACCGTTCTTGACTGATACTTTCCCTAAAGTTAGACAAAGGTGCTTTGGAAGATGATTACGAGCACTTGATTATAGTACATCATTCTCAAAACTAGTTGGTTGTGTTTGGCTACAAACTGGCCTTGCTCATACAAAAGGCCGGTGCCTGACCTTCCCCAATGTCAAGTTCCACACTCATCATCATCGACTTAGCTACAGAACGAAGGCATGCGGTTTTCAACCCGGGAGTACCTTTGTGCACTCTTGTCAGGAACTCGCGTCACCGTTGCATACTCTCTCTTTTGGCCTTCAGATGGTTTGAAGGGATCGATTCACCCCTCATCCGATCATGATCACAAGATTTCGGAGCCAAGGGGTAGCACGTTGGACATTCTTGAAGCACCAGGTATCTCAGTCTGAACTCAAATATTATATGAAGTCTAAAAGGCAACCTGAAACGTCAAATTTTTGTCATGTTCCGGTTTTCAGAGTTCACCCCGATTTTTCGTGGGCTGCAAACCGTCGAAGGAATGTCATCGCAACCTGACTGTTTCGGCATGACAACATCGTCAGTGATTGGAAGATGCGGGGATGATCTGGATATCAGTGAAGACGAACGTGTCGAACGTAGGTGTGACATTCAGGCCTCAAAGATCTCCCAGTTTTATGCTAACACAGATTGAATACGAATGACGCATACATCACTCAGTGGCGATCGGCATGACTCTTTGCGAGCTTAGCACCGCGAAAGGCAACACTCTTCCCTTGGAGTGTCTCCCATTTTCACCCTCTCACCGAACCGAGCTGGACCGCCAGACTACTCAAAGTTCGTGTGTCGCGTGAGTTATTCATGATGGTCCCACATCACCTTCCATCTGAGATGCGTCGTTTCTTCTGGCTACTCAGAGCGTTGGCAAGGAGCCCACAATCCTGGTCATCTTATTCTGGCTACATTCGACAAGTATCCCAGCTGTGTCACGCATTTCGCCGCTCGCATGACATCGGTATGTACATTGAACCTGGGCCAGACACGACCTCCCGCTCAGGGCAGCTCATTTCTCTCCTACCATAGATACCGCTCGAAGTCTGTACCGCAACGCAACCCTAGAGAAGATCGCTCTGCTTCAAGCGATCAACCAGAGAGAAACGGCGTTTGCGGAATCGTCCGTTGTTGCGCTTGGGATCATGGATCGAATGGCCAACATTCTGACCGATCTTCAGTCAACCTCGTCCAATATCAGTGGAGTCAGGATGAAGATGGCCAAGATCGTCGAACGGAACCTGGGCGAGGTGCCCTGGGCCTTTTCTGTGGCTTGGAAAGTACAACAAGTGCTGACGTTTGACCCGCCTAGCTCTTCGACAGGTACAAGCGAGATGCTCACGATACCCAATCTAAACTGATGGGCCAAGCTGCAGACCAACAAGCGGAACTCATTCAAAATGTGAGCAATATTCAGTCAGCTATCATGCCACGCCTCTGATGGGAGCTGTTTTAAGACCAATTCAGCACTCAGAAGCGTATTTGACGAAGTGAGTTTCGTCGTGCTATTCTTACTCCTGCCATCGCTTGCTTGACTGAGCTGGCCGAGTAGCATAAAAGCTCGCTTTCCACATTAACACAGATGCTAATGGACAGGGATGCTAAGTCTCATAGTATCCTCTTTAAGCAATCCCAAGTTGCTGTCGCATCAATGGTATGTCACAAAACAAGGGTACCTTTCATTTTAAACTCATGTCATGCCGCTGTAGAACGTAGTGCAAACGGAGATGGCGGATCTCGGTCAGGATCTCGCGTCATTGCAGCAGGCGAACTCCACACATAAGCCTCTCGCATTCCCATGCTGATATCTCATTTCTTGTAGGCTATCATTAGACTGTCAACGGCCACCAAGATGTCTTCTGAAGAGACAGAGATGCAACGACAAGCGTCCATCGATCATCGTGTGAGTCAATGGTCTCACTTCAGAGGCCGCTCAAATACGGTAGACTGACCCCAAGGCCCGATTATAGCACGCGCTACAGAGTTCGATACAATCCCTGACTTTCCTGGCGTCAACTATGATGTCGCTCTCCGCCTTGACCGAGGAGAAGATGTCCTCGATCAATCAGACAGCCAGGGAGGTCCAAAGAGCCCTTGCGAGCCCAACGGGGCTATTATTCTGGACTTTGGGGATCAGAGATACCTCGTGGGCCCAGATTGGTCGCATCGTTGAGGGTGGTGAGTATACGTTGCTGGGATGCAACCCTGCCTGCGTCTGACATGTTGTGCTTCATGCAGTCAGTATGGTTCAAGTATTCCATATAGCAAAATACCTGCCGTACCTCGCTGCGGTGGCTCGCATTGCGATCTACCTCATCGTATGTTTGTATGGCATAGTTGGTTCTATCGCGTTCGGAATCCACGTGCGTCATGTTTTAACTTATATCCTGTGGCAAGCCACATCATGGTTACTCAACTACCCTTTGCGACACTTATATCTCGCAGAAGGTTGCTTCTTATGTCTGGAGTTTTGCCACAAGGCACGGACAGCGGCGTTTGGAGTTGTCTCATGCGGCGACTCCTACGATACCGGTCGTTCGGTCGAGTTCTACCCTGTGCGTCTAGTTCCGTATCCTCCATATCATCCTGCGACCATTGTTTTGGCCCTCATCTCCGTTCCACCTCTGTCTCACAGTAATCAGCTTCCGTCGCGAATCACGGACTGCCCAGGCTCCTCCCATGATTCAACACCAGCCCGCTCTCTAGACCTATGTGCCCAGTCCTTGGCCAGCTCCCGCAGCATGTCCCTTCCTCCCAATCTGTCTTAGAGGTCTTCGACTCTCGACAGGCCGCCGATCCGAAACTCGGATATACCTCTCTAAAACCCAGTCAAGCCTCATCTTCCACTTTCAACCTCTTGCACCCTCTGGTCGTCTACCTATCACGCTATCTTGCATCTTTTGACCCGTCCAGTAGCCGTCTCCGTCCACGTTTCAAGCCACCACATCTTGTCACCCATCCACACCACGTTGTTTTATTTTTTATTTTTCCATTTCCAGACTTATTCAACTATAAGTATCAATAAAGAATTTGTAGATATAAGGCATGCCAAATTATCGGGATCGGACCCGTTCATGGGGAAGTTGCCATGGAACACCCAGGATTTCGAAGATCTCTTCCTCGGTACGCGAAGCCACCAGTGTGCCAGCGTACTGCTTCACGCCAGTCTTGGGATCTCGAATAACGCCTTTGAATAATCCTCGTTGATTCAGGCTCATGTTCTTATGGCGCGCCAGTAGTCTCATGCTCCTGTTGAAGATATCATCGCCTGCGTGCGCAAGGAATGTCCACGTAAGTATAGCGTCGTGCAAGGGCACTCTCAGATTATCATGCAGGACGGACCGGTGAAGTAGAGAAGACTGGCGCCCCATTGTTCATACGGAATCGTAAGGATATCTGTGGTCATTTTATGTGAATAGTCTGTTAGGACCTGGGACAAGGATGGCTTAAATCGAAGACTTCTCTGACCAAGTCGACGGATCTTAGAGCCATCGTTTAATCGACACAAGCCCATGCATTTTGCTTCCGGGGCTTCGTAATCGGCCGGAGTGGCAAGGGTGTGCGTCAAAAGCTTCCCTTCTTGCAACGCCCGCATAAGCCGAGGCAATATACCTGTAGGGGTAGATGTCAAGCCATAGATCTGTAAAGCGAGGAGACGTTCTTTTATTCTACCTACCTCGATGGGTCCTTCCATCATTGGTGCAACGTGTAATGAGGATATCGATATCGCCGCAATTGGCGCTCCCACTGACCACATGGATAACCAGAATTTGAGCTACAATTGCGGCTGGGTGTTTAAATGGCTATGTGCTCTCACCGCCGGTAACTTCCCGTGATCTCGATTAGAAGGTTGGGATCGAGTTTGAGGGCTGCGTGAACGTTTTAGGCAGGTTAGCAGTGGAAAGCTACGCGTCCCCACGGACGGCACAAACCATACCTATGAGCTTGATCTTCTCAAAGATAGCAGCGGCTTCTCCTCGGGGCATCCTATCCTGTAGGTCATCGTAATGTTCCAGTCCGATCTGTTTTCACGGATGGTTAAGCGGAGCAAGAACTTGAACTAAGGGAATCTAAAAACGGGACTGGTCCTCACCTTTTGGGTTTCTGAAAGAATGAGACCCCCTTTTCCCCAGCGTACATCATCTAGACTCCTAATACCATTCTGGTACCACTGGTACGCGGTTGTGGCACCGACACCATAGATTCCACACAAGGCTTTGCACACGGTGTGCTCCTCTGTTTGTTCGAACTGAATGCGTTCCAGGCCCCCCGTAGCTAGGATTTCGGCGATCTGCGAATATGAATTGATCAAGTTGACTGCGTCAACACGTCTGCTATCCCGTCTCTCTGCTCGCCTTATTTGCTGTCTTCTCTCCAATACCACTCATACGACGAGCTTCGTCTAGATTTTGCAGCGTTATCCGTTTTTCACAGCGCCGCAAGGTTCCGATGGCTAATATAGTGAAGCTCAGGAGTTCAATCGCTAGGCTTCCCGGTGCGACCCCACCCACCTTTGCGATAAGCAAACACCTTCCATTGATCTTCCTTGTTCTTACTTGAATCGTGAATGTCGTGAAGTTCCTGCAGCTAGAAGCACTTGGCTTCAGCGTCAGCGTGAATCCTCATGCCGACACTGTGTGCCAAACCTTGGCTATGATGTCGTCGTTGAGCCCTGTGCCTTTACTGTGTTCGGCGTTCTTGCAAGCATATCCTTTGTAGGTCTTCCCTCTGGGAGTCTCGGAAGACGTGGCAGACGCGAGCCTCGGAATTTCTCCTGACCTGGTGTGTTTGTCGTTGTCGTGGTTCTTGATGTCGACATCGATGTCGTCGTCACCATATATAGCATGTGCATAGAAGCGTGCCAAAGGATCTGCAGCGGTATTCACATTCGTATCAAGAGTTTTCTCACATGACTCTTGTCGGTCGATTGTAGGCGACGTAAGTTCGGGTGTATCCCGAATTGGTCGACCTGGCGTTTCGTCAAAGTCTCTAAAGAAAGCCGAGAATTAAGAAGATCGCGTCATTATCCAAATAATCGGTTGCTCATATGATCAGATAGATACTCACTCAATGGGAGAGTATTTTTTTGAGTTGCGACGGCTTAAAGGTGGCGTGCTTGGTTGAACTTCCAGTCGCATTCGGCCATGATACCTTGTAGTTCGCGAAATGGCTTCTTGAATAAAACTCCGAGGATCGCGACACAAGAAAGCCGCGGAAAGGGTCACTCACAGCTCTGCTTTGAGTTGGTCCGCCAGCTTGCGATCTGTGACCGAATTGCATACCCACGTCCATGGCACGATGCGGATGCGCCAGGGCACCTCGTCCACTATGGTACCGTCAAGACATTGCTTGATAGTATTTTTGGTAGACGTTTGTCTGCTTGGAAGATCGCCTGTCAAGTGAGCAGCAAGTTCAGCAGAGGTCGCTCAACATTTCTTGTGGGAAAATCACAAATTTTGGGGCGCACGTACAGATAATGTGTGTAGCAGTTGCAGGATCGAACTGGGGCTGGACCTTTCCACCATGTTTGATGACCTGGAAAGCGCACGTGGGTTGAGAGACATAAGGCCCCAATTAGTGAGAAAGACGAGGCCATATTGCGTACATAATCAAGGCGAAGTTGTGTTTTCGTAGTCACTGGATTGCGTGCTGGCTCGCTGGTCACCATAAATAATACAAGATCAGAAAGGATTTTTGACTCCAGGATGACAGGGTGGAGACGGTTCATGATTTTAACAGCATATTCAAAGTACGTCAGTTGCTTTGCGGTCTTGGCTAGATCAGCCGTCACCCCGCCTTTACGTTTCTTCCCAGCGAGTGTCTTGGACGATGAGGCTTTATTCTGGCGTAGAAGGGCCTCTTTTGTGATGAAACGGACGGGCCCCCCGGAAGAGGACCTCTTCGCAGGTGGCTTGAGGTCTGTCAGATGTGATAGTTTCTCTCCAGGTACAGGGCCGGATGCCGATGTCGCAAGCTCTTTAACAGGTAACACAAGGGAGGAGCCTTGTTGCCTCGTCGCTTTAGGAATGTGTTCGGGAGACAGCACGCGCAGAGGTCGAGGATCAGACACGCTGAACTCAGCACTGCCGGCAGTGTGGAGCGCCGTGGATGTGTCCGAAACTGGCCTTGGTGAGTTGCTGTGGCCTGCACGCCCTACTGTCGGAGTTCCGACTATCGTTCTAGGAAGTATCTTCAATGGTTCCTCGACGACAAGTTCGCCGTTGAACTTAAGCTTCTTCTTTGTTGATCCCTCGCTTCCGGGAGCATTCAACGATCGCGAGCCGAGCTGTCCTATCTCAGCATCGCCGCTAGACGCTTCGTGGTTCCTTGAGGATCCGTGGAATATGACAGGTGTGTTAGAGCGCGTTTGAATATGACCGCAATGTAGGTGGTGGCAAACGTAGTACTCACCTCTTCGAAGCACTCTTCTTTCGGTTATAATGCTCGATGCTCGTCCAGTCCTCGTCTTCACCGGCCGATGACATGTCTTGGAAGAGTTGCTCCTCGCTATTGAAGAGAGCAGGAGGGATCATTGAGGTAGATTTAAAAAGGACCCGAAGCGCGGGTTGTTTGTAAATGCTTAGTTCAGGAGGGCTAATTGAGCTCCGACTTGAGCCGGAGCTTGAATTGAGAGCTTTTTGGCCAACGCATTGTTTCCCGAACAGCGCCACCGATCTTCCTCGTCGACATGAGTTGCTTAACACCATTGAGACTCTGGGGGGCGTCTAGCCGGACCCTAGCTTCGATGTCTCATGGATGCCATGGGCGGTCATGCCCAGGCTTCCTTCTTGCTGTTCTTGGAATTAATTAACCAGCGACATGCCGATGAGATCCAAGTACATGCGTTTGACGATCTGCCGAAGGAACTGCGGGGTCAGCATCATGGCATGATGGTTGCAATGTCGGGCATGATAACATATAGAGCCTAAAGCATCGGCCTAATTCCCTTGCCTTGTTGGGACGCTTCCAGGCGTCTGCTGCTCTCGGATCCCATTCCGGATGCGTGGGGCTAGGTTAAGAGAGCGATTATGAGCACTCCAGAGCCTACGCCTTGTTTCAGGGCAATCGTAGCCAGAGTAGGGCAATACTTCAAGATACGCGCCAAATCGTGATCTGAACCCTTTACCCCTGCAGCTTTGCCTTAAACATCCGCTCAAGGAGAGTAAAAAGACGCCCTTTAATTATCCCGGTCTGGGGCGTGTTGATCCAGGCGCGTGGCTCCACGATAGCAGCAGACTTCCTCGCTCCGGTAACCTTACACGATTCGAAGGATCCGCGGTACGTGCTCCAGATCGAGCCATGAGTTTAGCTAACACAGTGCTCGTATGGTATCGCAGAGCCAAGGTCCCGTCCTGTGCACTGTCGTAGTCGAAGATGGGCCGATCCTGGATATTTCGAGGGAAAAGGCACTGAGGTCGATTCGTACGCCCCCAGCACATCATCTTCGACGATTCTCATTGCGGCTTGAGCAGCCGAAGAGCTATCAGATGCCGGCCCGAAGACGAGGACGCACAAGACCAAACCCGCCAAGCAACCCTTCGACCTTGCCCCGCCAAAGAGTCGGAGCGTGTCGGGGTGGTTAAGAAGGGTAATGAGGGTGAATCACAGGTATATACTTGGCCCTTTCAGACCTCCTTCTCCTATTGATCTCTCTAGCGTAGTCTAATTCGAAATTACTTTCACGAAACCCCGACGACCCGCACTCCATCTTCCAACTTTCCCTCAAATCATCATCCTCTAATGAGCAACGGCCATACAGAGCACGACACTCCATCTTCACCAGACTCTACTATGGACGACAACGTCACCATACCTGAGGAGGAGTTTCCAAAGTGGTATATCCGGAAATACGGTCGCGACTTCCATAATTTCAGTTCTCCGTACTTTCTGCCAGCCGACAGTGAGGAGATGGAGGTGAGAACGAAGGCCTCCTCGAAAGGCCTCACTGACGTTGCACTGAGCGATTGTTGATGCGGAACTTCGGCATCAACGTTGATAGCGCCTCAACATCCAGCATGGCATGCTGAAAGATCTGCTGGATGTCAACACCTTCGGTCCTCTAGGTGGTTATCTCTTGGATGCTTCTAGTCGACAGAAGAGAGTTGTTGACCTTGGAAGTGGTTAGTCAAAACCCCAACCTGAATCAAGCGTTCCGGCGTCTGACTCGTCATTTCAAATCCGCAGGGTCGGGTATCTGGTACGTCGGCGTGTCTGACACACTGCCACACCGCCTGGAGCTCACCTAGACTGCTCTGGACCAGGGTGGAAGAGATGGCTTCTGAATTTCCTCATGTGAAGTGAGACAAGACGTCTCTGAGACGGCTCGTCATGCCCTTCTCACTCTCTTACACATAAATCCCCATCGTGCAGGTTCATCGGGTTAGACCTCGTCCCCACGGCCACCCAATACCCTCCAACTAATGGTAAGATCTCCATTTTCTGACGTTAATCGATGTTGGCTCATCTGGTCGCAATGCCTACCTCAGCGCAGTTCGAGTGTTACGACTTCCTGGCGGACCGGGGCCTTCAACTCAGGGACGCGTCGATTGATATCATCCACGCGCGATGCATCATCTCTGGGTAAGCGGGAGATTAAAAAGCTTGCACCTTGGTCGCCGGATATTCATTCCGGTTGCATATCAGCATTGCCGATTACGCCCGCCTCGCCCAAGAGAGCTTGAGGGTGCTCTATCCACGTGGCTGTTTCCTCTCCGCCGAACTGGACTTTAGGCCAGAAGTCATGTCTGTTCCCAACGGTTCAGTGCCCATTCCAGCAACGCGTGAGGTCATCCGCCGGATGATGTCCATCGTCCCGCATGCGCTCGACCCACCGTCCATACCGCTGGTCCTTGAAACCGAAGGCTTTGTGGAAGTCTCGTCTAGCGTTGTGATGATACCAATCGGAGCGTGGGGGGACACAGAGCAAATGCGGCTGGTTGGAACCAGAGCCCAGGAGTCCATGTTACGGCTCATACATGCACTACGCCCTGCTCTGCTGGAGAAACGAGAGGCCACAGGAGAAGCCATAGACATAGATGACCTTCTTACTCGAGCGCAACGCGAGATAGCTACTCAGACCGTAGGTGTGAGCATGCCGTATCATATGGTTCACGCTAGACGCCCATGATAGAGAGGATATTCAGACAATTTCTGCGTTATGTCCACTTCACCCAGTAGATGTATGACATCAATAGATATATGAGTCATTTTCTGATTCTATTCACTTGCTAGGGTCGCAATGTCAATGGATGTGTGTGTATGCAAAGGCCTTCAAATCCGACTGGGAAAGCCGAGGCTGGCGCGCCAGATAACAAGCTCACAGGACAGGCCTTCGCTGTGTTTTCTCTAATAGTAAGTCCAAGCTGATTTATACTATCGAGAGACATCGCACAAGCCTCATGTACACAAGGAGCCGAGATGCGCATTGCGAGTGAGAAATTGAGTGTGGGAACTAAAAGGCCTTTAATACGGGTATACGGCCTGCAAGGGGAGGAAGCGGTCGGTCAATCAGTACCCAGGCTGTCAAGGCGAGAACCACAAGGACGTACCTTGATTTCGTCTTTATACCTCTCTGCGATCTTCTTCCGATTGATCTTCTGCGCCGCAGTCACCATCTGGTTATCCGCCGTCCACTCCTCCGGCGTCAAGACCACCGCTTCGAGCAGCTCCATCCCCTTGAACCCATTCTTCTTTCCAACGGCGTTGCACTGCTTGAGGACGAGGCTACAAACATCCTTATCCTCGCAGAGCTTGTGAATCTCTTCCTTGGCGAGACCCGCAGTGGAAGGATCCGCAGCGAGCGCGGCGCGGAGGTTGTTCTCGTGGGGGTGGATGATGGCCATTGGCTGCTTCGCGTCACTATGTGCATGCACACAGATGTTGTTGATGACGTTGACCGCCTTGTACGTTGATTCGAGCCGCTCTAGCGCGATGTACTTTTCCGGAAATAAGAATTAGTCACTCTCACGACATCCTTTAGAGAATTTGCCTACCTCTCCACCACTCAGCTTTACCAAATTCTTGATACGGTCGATGACGCTGAGCGTACCATCCTTGTTCCACTGACCAATGTCACCTGTCCGGAACCACCCATCCTTGGTGAAGATTGAATCGTCGCTGTTCAGGTCGTCACGCTTGAAGTATCCTTTCGTCACGGATGGCCCTCTGATGACAATCTCTCCTCGCTGAGGCGTCTCGGATGTGATGTAACCGGCTTCCGGCGCGTCGATCATCTTAATCTCGATAGACGGCACCGGTGTTCCAACACAGCCGTATTGCATGTACTCTGGTGGCAGGATCGTGCACATGCTGGCGGATTTACACTCCGTTAACTCCGACGCGCAGCAAGGAGGTTGAGTGGCAAAAACTCACCCGCACGACTCGGTCATGCCATAACCCTGAAGCATCATCACCAAGGCGAGGTCGAGGAATTCTTGTGTCTCGCGAGATAACGCCGCTCCACCACTCATCGCGAATCTCAACCTGCCACCCGTCCCGGCCTTGATGGCTCCGAGAACCGCCCCGTCCACGAGACCCTTCGTCATGGGCAGGTTCTTCTTGAGCGTGAGGGCGCCGTTGAAGATGGTCTGCTTGAAAGCGGGCATCTTGGCGACGTTGCTCATAATCCCTTTGCGAATCGTCTCCCACACTTGTGGAACACCGACGAGGATGGACGGCCTGAACGCTTTGATGTCACCGAGGCAATTTCGGACAGACGCGTCGGTTAGGGTCTTGACTTTGCCGAAGCCGAGCGTGACCCCAGCGAAAAAGAACGTCAACTCGACGATATACTGCAAAAAAGTAATTCGATTAATTGACTTGTAGCATGGGTACAATTGATGGCTTACCTCGAGGATATGCGCAAGGGGAAGATAAGCCAAGAGCGTGTCGTCTGTCCGCAACTGATGGCCGAGCAGAGTGAAAACGGCAGCAACCGAGGCGACGAGGTTGTAGTGGGTGAGCATCACGCCCTTTGGCGCGCCAGTAGACCCACTGGTGTACATGATGCACGACATATCCTCGCTCTTGGGCGCCCGTTCCTCAAAGTTGGTTTGGTCCACCAGTTCCTTGCCCTCTTTGATGAGCTCGTCAATATGTATCAACACAAGGTCCTCCCTGGCAGCCTTCAGCTTATCGAGCACATCCTGTTTCGGCTCTCCGTCATAGATGACGAGTTTCACGGTTGGCGTGGATGCGAGGACCTTGGCGACGATAGGGAGGAGTTCATCATGTGTGAAGAGCCCAACGCATTCCGGCTCGGCAAGCGAGTGCTGGAGACCCTCTTCACCAAGCGTCTCGTAGGCGGTGGCGATAACCGTGCTGATCATGGCACATGACTGTTGCATCGTCTGCCAATTGAGGCACGTCGAGGCGTAGACATTGAAGACCTCGCCCTTCCCAACGCCATGCTTGATCAACGCGGCAGCGAGTTGCTTCACCCTCGTGGAGAACTCGATGTAGGACATATACTCGTAGTCGGAGAGCTGGAAGTACTTCCAAGTCTTCTTCTCCACCACCTCCTTTCCGCCAACGTTCTTCTTGACCTCTTTCTCCTCCTCGATGACCTTTATGACGTTCCGCCACCCAAATGCATTCTTGCCGCCATGTGTTCGTGTAGCGTAGCGGAGGACGTCGGTGACGGTGGCAACACCAGGAGCTGGCTGAGTGACGAGGAGATCCGGGCTGCAATAGCTGCGTCTGGGTATCGACTCGCTTTGGACCTTGGGCGCTCCTTTGACCTCAACTGAACCTGGTTGAACCATGATTAGAGTGAAGTATCAAGTCGTGATAAGATGTCGTGGGTGGTCGTTTGCGTGTGTGATGATGGGGGAGTCTCTCCCAGTTGATATTCAAATAAATGGGGTGCGGCGGCTGTGTTCGTTATGTATTGACGTTCCGCTTCACACCCTCACACGTGTTGCTCACATCGCCCCCTAGAGGGTCTGCAAAAACGCTTCTTGTGAGATGATGTCAAACGTCGGTCAGCCTTCCTTGCTACCAATCATAAAGTACACCGAATTCTAACCTGGTACATTGGTGCTCTCAGCTATTGGGGCCCTTTTCAAGGCGAATCAGAATCGATACATTTCTCTCTACTGCTCTTTCCGCGACGCCATACTCGTCCTAATGTAGACGCACCCGGGCTTTTCTTGGTCCCTCTTACCTGCCGTCTCTTCCGGCTTGATGACGTAGACCCTCGGAAGTTGCCTCTGGCCTTGCGGCGTGTGACTGACGAAGTGTGGCAGCTGCATTGCTATGAACAAAGCTCCGTCA
>WSTV01000162.1:0-44806 GCA_019632285.1 Tulasnella sp. 332
GGCTTACACAGCTAAACAGCGCTTTTCGACGACCTTGCGGCGATCTCGGGTGGTTGCATACACCCTGCACCCTTCGTATCTTGGCAGGTGGAGACGGCACCGCAAGGGTCACGCATCCTTGTGCCTTCTCCAGATTGTATAAAAGAGATGGAAGTCCTCTACGCAACCCGGCCGATATTTTTTCCTCCCCTCTAACAAATGTGCAGATCGTTGTTCAGCCGCGCGTTTCTGCCACTCACCCTCCTCTCGACTGCCGTGCATGGCATCCACCTGCCTATGCGGAGTGCTGGCCACTCGGAACAGAACAAGGCACTGCATCGTCGGAATACTGGAAGCCCCATTGTCCCTCTGTCAAATGCTAATAACTCACAATACCTCGTCGACATCACGTTGGGAGGGGCGCCTTTCACCGTCATGATAGACACTGGCAGGTTAGTAACTGAGGGCCGATGACTTATTTGATCATCGTATCGCATCTTCTGACTCCAAAAACCGGTGCGTTAGTTCTGATCTTTGGGTGACCGGAAGCGTCCCAAACTCCGTGAACACCGGGGTTCCGGCCAATGTAACCTATGCCGTTGGAGTTGCGCAAGGAAATATACTGGAGGCCCCTTTTACTTTCGCCGGCTATACTGTACCTAAGCAGTCTTTCAGTGCGTGCACTTTTTTTCTGTTTAACCTTTTGATTTCCATTGTCTGAGTTTCACATTCATCAAAAGTCAACGTGATTGATGCCTCTCAAGTCGGCCCCGGTACACCAGACTCGGGCTATGGTCTGATTGGCCTGGGACCCACGGCCGTCTCAGTGGTCTTGCAGGACTTGCTTTCCGTCGCTGGGGCTCCGCCGATGAATAACATCTTCACCCAAAACTCGACAAGCCAGAATTACATCACGTTCTACCTATCTCGCAATGACGATCCAGCCGATACGACCGCCGGCCAGATGAGTATATCTGAGCCATTGCCGGGCTATGAATCGATTCTCCAACAGGCAAAGCTCCCAGTCGCACTCACGGATGCTGGAGAAATATCCAATAAGTATCCGGAGCACTGGAAGACTTACACCGATCCTAATGGCATCTTGGGGCCGGATGGCCAGCCGATCAACATTCAGTCCCAGGTCACTGGTGCTTACCCTGACACGCTCGTCGCAGTTTTCGATTCAGGTTTTACCTTCCCTCGTGAGCAGATTTCTCTTTTAGGACGCGGATAAGGGGGATTTCGCTTAGCTTACGTGCCTATTTATCACAGAGGTGCCAACAGCGATGTCCGATGCGATATATGGAAACGTCGAAGGGGCTGTATGGAACGACACGTTCGTTACTCCTGGGGGCTCATGGCTAGTCCCATGCGCACACGAACTCAATCTCACCTTCGTGTTCGGTGGCCAGAAGATCTTCGTCCATCCCTTTGACGTGTCCGTAACTGGAGCAGAGATTGGGAATCCCGAGCCTGACCCAGTAAACGGACAGCCGATGTGCATTGGACTGGTTAGTCAGACGGCTCCCCCAACTCGTACGACCATATACTCGAAGCCCCTTTGTTTCTAAGCCCCTTTCTTTTCTGCCATAGTTCCAACCTGCCTTACCCGGATCACAGGACCCGTCGATCGATATGATCCTCGGGATGGGTTTCCGTAAGTCTTCACCGTAGTATCTACCCACTTTTTCATGCACAAAGTGTGAAAGCACCTGATAACTCAAATTATCCTCTCTAATTTCCTTTAGTACGTAATTCGTACATTCTGTTTGATTTCGGGGATACGATCCTCGGCAGCTCGACGGATCAGATCGCACCGTTTATCCAGATGCTCTCCATCACGGATCCAGTGGCGGCTCACAACGATTTCGTCAACGTCCGTCTCAACGGCAACACCGCCGGCGGGCTTACCGGCCAGATCAAACCCACCGGAGCCCTGTCCAATTCCAAATCGACATCCTTCACTCATAAAACGTGGTTCTACATCGTCATCAGCGTCCTGGGTTCGATCGCGATAACGGGATTGAGCTACTTGGGACGTTACCTACGGAGACGCCGCAGAGAAGGTCCTGGTCTGATGCCCAAGGACGCTAACGGGCCCGGATTCTTCATGGTGGGTCAAGGAAGAGGAGGGGTCGGGCAATACAGGCCTATGGGAGCACCTACACCTGAAGGGATGGATGATTACGCCGCTTCTCGAGAGTTGAACGACGCTTTGGGTCCACGAACAGGTCACGGTGGCGGCCATGAGTCTATTCCTCTTGCACAACGCTATCAGGATCCATTCAGGGATCAACCGTATAGGGGGTGATGAGTGGCCAAAGTAATTTTGTTCTCATTTCGGCTTTTGTTGTTGTCGCGTCGGTATAGCGGTTTTGGTTTTTGCATTCTATCTGTGCATGGGTGTACATGTAAATAATGACTTCCGTGGGTCACCTTGTGGCTTAACTAGTGTATTGATATACATTCCGGCTGGTTCAGGTGATTGTAGATGTTCGCTCTCCAAGCCCCAGCGCGAGACGATAACTGAAAACATAACTGAGGTTGTGGGCAACTATGAGTATGCGCAGTATGATGGGGTTGATTATGATGATCACTTGACCAGCGCCCGCGTGAGCGATTGAAGATATTGCATCCTCTTGTGGATGTATTGGCAAACAGAAGCCACACACATGCCGTAGAGCTATCGATTCCCACCATGCGGAGAGCATTGGGATCTGAACCATGGACGATGCCGTCGACCGCCCACTCTTCAAGCGCAAGAAGGCCAGGCCATCTCGCCCACGAGAGATCGATCAATCACTCGAGCCTGTTGAATCTAATGGCGGGAACACACCTATGGAGGAGCATGAAGACTCGCCGATGACATTAGCCGTCAAGCTGAAGAACAAGCACAAGGCACGTGCAAAACCACAAGCGAAACTGAGCTTTGGAGCTGATGATGAGGTGCGTTAAAGCCCCCCTTCAGTCGCACAAAAATGTGCGAGCTTGACCTTGGAGATATGTGGTGCTCTGTTAGGGGACAGGTGGTGAGGACTTCAAGGTTCGAAAGAGCGAATTGAGCAGGAAGATGAAGCTGGGTGGCTCAGGGCTGGCGTCCCCAATGATGTGAGAGAAGCTTTTGTTCAAATCTATGCTCGGTGTGCTGATTCTGTCCTGATTGACGCATGGCAGAGCTCGTACTCCCTCAGTTGATGACTACAACTCAAAACCTTCGACGCCATCATACACGGCAGAATATCTCACTCAGCTCAAAGCATCCACTGCGGCACCTCCGATACGCGTGGCTAGCAGTGTTGGCATCCAAGACACCGAGATGGACAATACGGTTTATAACGCAGATGAACTAGAGTCTCTGGGCGTTGTCGATATCCTTGATGGTGTGTCATTCAGTTCTATACACTTGCACCGACAGTATAAACCCGAGGCCGAACTAAAGTCCTTTGGGGAGCTAGGGTCACAAACTTTGCCGAGTGGATCCACGATTGTCGATGCTAAGAGAGAGAGAGAACGGCGGCGGATTGCGGGTGTCACACCACAAGACGGAGAGGATTTCATATCGTTATCAGTAGCTAAAAGGTCCGAGATCGTGGACACAGGGCCTCATCCAGAGAGCCGGTTAATGAGGGAGGATGATGATCTAGGCGAAGGCGATGATGGTGTGTGAGAGCACTTTGCTTCCCTTACTTAAGAGCTAATAGTTGCTTTCTCGCAGACGATGCCGAGTTTACGGGTGCGAAGGAGAGAATTGCCCTTGGGAAGAAGGCGAAGAAGGTCGAGGCAGGGAGACGGAGAGCGGGTATGGTGGAAATGATTGAAGACGCGTCAGTTCAGGTTTTTCGAGACCTCGAAATTGAAATATAACCAATCCCGACTTGTTTTAGAGAGCAAGACGGGGATGAAGAGCATCGAGAATGGGAGAATGCACAACTACGCCGGAATGTTGGGAATGAAAATGGAAGGGAGACTTCCGCTCCTGTCAGTGTTCTTCATTTTTACTCCACACTTCTATTGACATCTGCTTACTTCATTTTTAACATAGGTGAAGGCGGTCTACAAACCCGCAGCCAGTTAGTACGCTGTCACCTACTGAAGAACCCACCACTAACTCGTCGTTTTTTTGATAGTCCCAATGGCGACTACCATTCCATCGCTAAACACGTCGATAGGCAGTCTAACGACCAGCCTGACTATGCTTACAGCATCTCATGCTAATCACACGACGGCTTATGGTCGACTAGGCGAAGAGCGTGACGATTTGTACGTCAAAGAGGCAAATCTTCGTAAAATGATGGACGAAGCGGAGAGCAAGCGAGCGTGGTTCAAATCTTTTAAGGATTGGGTAGAGAGTGTTGCCGACTTCTTGGACGCCAAGGTATTTGGAACGTTCAGTGGACGATTGTAGAACCAAGCTGATCAACTGATCTCCAAACATAGTTTCCTCCGCTGGAAAAGCTCGAAGGCGAACATACCTCCCTTCTTGCGGAGCGACACGATATGATCAAGAAGAGGCGAGACGAGGACGATGAGGACGACGCATGTCTCTTCCTCAATCTCCCACCCAAACCTATCACAGGGGAGCAGTTAGATGATATGGGTCGCGTCGTCCCACAAATGGTCACCCAAGGCCCACAAGCTCTATCGCGCCGAGCTCGCCGATCGGATCGGGAACGCCGACATATTGCTCAAGGAAAAGCCCCAACAGACGAGGATGGCTTCTCTACAGACGCATCCTTGCCCCAGTCAGACGCGGATGACTTTGCTGAAGCCATGAAGTCCCTAAGAGGGCGCATCGCATCCTTGCTCGATGATGTGAAGGCGAAGGAGTTCAAGGACCCACGTCTGGCTGTTGGTGAGAAGTTTGACGAGTGGAGGAAAATGTATGGAGAGAGTTACGTAGGCGCGTGGGGTGGGTTGGGTGCTGTGAATGCCTGGGAGTTTTGGGCGAGGCTTGAGTTGGTTGGATGGGATCCGTTGCGCGACGCGAAGAATCTACACTCGTTCAGATGGTTTACAGACTTGTACGAGTATTCTCGGCCGAAACAGCCGAAGGACGCGGAAGCCATGGAAGAAGATGACGAGGACGATGAGCCACCATTGGGATCCGATGGAGATCTCGTCAGCTCAATGGTCTCGACGGCAGTGTTGCCTCGACTGACTGCGATGGTTGCGAGTGGTATACTGGATCCATATTCGATGAAGCATGTGAGGACGATGATCGAAGTCGCTGAGGAGTTAGAGATTTGCGTGCCAAAGGACGACCCAAAGTTTCAGGTACGAGTCTGATGTGATGTGGTCCGAGTCGTTGCAGGTCAAACTGACAGTCTCCCATATGCTGTATTCTTATTTTCAGGCCTTGGTGCAAGCCGTCAGCCATGTTTACTCCACAGCGATCGAAACCACATTAGACCTCGTACATCCTGGTCTATCCTACTCAACCATGACCACTTTTGATCCTTCCATGTTCCCTGCTCGGAAGCGCTTCCTTTTGAAGCGCCTGAAATTACTGGTCGTCTTGCTTCGATGGCGAAAGTATGCTGGAGATCGCGCGGTTAGCGTTTCTTCATCAGTACACAAGCTCGTGAAGGAGGTGATGTGGCCGATCGCGCAGGGTGGGTGGGACTTTAGCGGCAGGGACATCATGCAGAAGGTAAGTGGTCACACCATGAGCTATCAATAATGGTGCGGCTGATACCTTTCACGTAGGTTGTACGAGCCTTGCCTGCAAACCTCGCAATACCCGAGATTACCGCAGCAGTGTCATGAATACACATTTTTTGTGGGTTGAGCAACATAAGCGAGCGTCTGCTATGGCTTTCCGCGATCGTTGTCCGCGAAGCGTTAAATCGCTTTCATGAGAGATTGGCTGCGATGCTTTGGTATCACACCTCCAGCCAATCTCTCAGTGCGGGCATTAGACATTTCGCAGAACGATTTCGAAACTTCTCTGGCTGGTTCCCTTTTGAGCGACTCTTTGTGGCTCATTCCTGTGAACTCCAGTTTGTTTTTTTCCATGTTGTCGTACATCCACCCTAAAGGTGCCAGTAGCACGTTAAATGCATGTTTTTAAATGATTCTGGAACGTGGATATGGGCGGAGGTGTGGACAGATTGAGATCTCCGTGGCCCATGGCGACTTGAACTGAGAACTCGTCAACCACCTCTGTACCCCTCCCTACAACCGTATTACAGTAAGTTTGATTCTCAAAGATGCTCGTCGGTCTTACATGGATATATGATAATTCTTTTACACTCATATCTGGCCATTTAGATCGAACCTTATCCAAACTCTGATCTATGAACCGAGGTCCGCTGGCTTTGCGCTTTTGCCGCCCTTTCTGCTTTGAGAGAGACAACTCACTCGTATCTAATGTACCTGATGATAGGACAGCAGCAGCAGCAACGTCCACCGAATCTCCCCCAAGCTCCGACAGGGATGCAGTATGCTAGAACGGGGGCGCCAGGTGGATATCCACCGGCGGGTTATTCTATCACGCCTCGGGGTACCATTCAGCAGCAGAGCTACCCGACAGCAATGCAATCGCGGACAGCTCAACAGCATATCGTATCTACAACACCAGGATACCTACCACAGCAGCAGCAGCCACAACGGGCTGGGTCGGGAAACTACTTCGGTCCCACTTCGACGATGAATTTACCCATGCAGCCGTCACCCAATAACACATTATCATCACTGCAGCAGCAAGTTCCGCAACAGAGCTCGATAGGTTTACATCAACAGCACGCGCAACAGCAGCAGCAGCAAGCGTCGTCAAATATCGCATTACACCTCGGAGGGGGAGCGGCGAATCACTCAACCGGTCCGGGCAGTGTGACCTCTGATAATGTCATCGACCAGAGCGACTTTCCTCCGCTTGGATCTACTACGGCGGGAAACGGAGGGATGAATTCATCGTCGAGCTTACCGGGGAGTGGGAACCTGCACTCGACTTATGCAAGTCAAGCAGGGACAGCGGTAGGGAACGGTCAAACAGTCGCGACGACTCCTAGCGGGAATACAACGCAGCAACGAGACCTCGGTCATGACGACTTTCCGCCACTGGGCGCGAATCAGCCCCAGCACCAACAGGGCGCACATGGGCAGAGTCAGATGATTGGCGACGGAGGTGCAGGAGGGCATACAAATGGTTTCACGTCTGGGACACCAAATCAGACGCAGGATGCGTTATCGCGCTATGGAAACCCAGCCTTGCAGCAGGCTCAGAGGGGATTGCAGCAGGGTCTACCATCAGAATTGGATAAGCGGGTGCGCCTATTTTTCCTACTCATTTCAATGCAGACTGGCAGGTCTTCCGTCACGTCATAGATTATCACTGATATTATACTCTTGGTTTCAGAACTTTGCGAAGATGAACGCCGCCAGTCAGTTGCCATGGTCTCAGCAACCAACACCGTCCCAAGCATTCCCGAACGGACAGCATCTCGGGGCACCGCCGAACCTGCCAACACCGTCGTCATACAATGGGCAGTCTTTCTCTGGACAGCAGACATCTCAACAGATGCAGCAGATGCAACAACATGGTTTACAACAACACGGGGTCGGACAGCAAGACCTTACGTCATTACCGCAACAAGCACGACAATCGGGATCAAATCAAGCACAAAGCGCCCCGCCACCTAGCAGCCAGCACTCCCAACAGCAGTCGAATCACGCTGAGTTGGCCAGGATAGCGCAGACACCAGCGCAACAAATTCTTCTATCTCCAGCAGATAGATGGGGTCTGTTAGCGCTGCTGGCCAACATCAAAGGGATGGATCCGGATTCACAGCTGTTGGGTGCTGGGACGGACTTGGCGCAGATGGGTCTGGATTTGTCGTCAACGGGGTAAGTTGCCATGTCCCCATTTGGTCATTGGAATACCCTCCTCGTCCCTTCTTTCACGCTTTCACGCTTTCTACAATCCAAATCAACTACCAACATACCATCGCAAATAACGCTGTCATCCTATGTTCCCATTATGCATCCCTCTTGCTTTGCTATGCCATCCATATATTCTCGTCGCACGCTTCTGCTCGCACACCTCTCACCCACCCATCTTCTTACTATTCTCTGGTCGCAACCGTTATATTCACGATGATTATTGAACCTCTGTTCCTCACCCCAACCGTCATGCGCAGGAACATATCTGCGACGTTCGTTACGCCATGGGCTGACATCAACGCTTCACAATCGGTCGAGCCCGAGTTCCACCTCCCGTTATGTTACAACGTGCAAGCGCCTGCGCCTGGACCTCAGAAAGTCGGTGCATTCAGTGATGAGACCCTCTTCTTCATGTTCTACTCGAGCCCGCGGGATACACTTCAGGAGATTGCCGCGCAAGAACTGTAAGCCCTGTTGTCGTCATCTCGCACTACGCACTGGCTCCCGTGTTTACCATGGCGCCTTGCTCGATTGTGAACTCAGGTATAACCGGAATTGGAGGTTCCATAAAGAGGCAAGGGTGTGGTTGACCAAGGAAAGCGGGCAAAGCCCCGTGCAGAAGGACACCACGCATGAGCGAGGCTCTTATACGTTCTTCGACCACAACCAGTGGATCAAGGTCAAGAAAGAGGCCATCATCTATTATGAGCATCTCGAAGAGCGAGCACTAAACAATGGTGGAAGCAATGGTGTCGTCAACGGAAATATGGGGGTGCCACCCACAATGGGCGGTATGCCCGGACAGAACCAGCCCCAGCCCCAGCAGATTCCCCTGCGAGGATGATCGCTTAATTGCCTTCCCAACCAAAATTAGTTACTGTAAGCAATTGTTTTTTCTTTTCTTTTCACTCTTTGTCGAGGCACTTTCCTAGCCGTCTTTTCTCTTGTCGACCCACTATCTGTAACACTCTCCGTGTATCTCTACCATTCACGACGAGGTTTGGGAATCAACTTGCGTCTTAACTGTTTGATTTTGCATGCTACTTTGAACGATTGTCAGGCTCCGCGTACGAACAGACTTGAGGAGTCGGCTGGATCAAGCCATGGATGGGGTAGTGGATCAGGTCTTCAACCATCCTTGGACGTGGTCAACTACCAGTTCTATGCTGCATTGGGCTTTTGACGGAAAAGGTGGCTTCGAGGGCCATGAACGCAGGGAGACGACTGCCTAGCCCTGCCATCAACAAGGCACGCTCTGAATTCAGTTCCGGGAGCTATTATAGCAGAACTCGCGGAAGGGTGGGGATTTCCTCATCATAATGCAGGGACGATATGACATCTGGAAAGCATGGGTTGAGGCATGGAGTTTCATCTCGAACACATTGATAAACGTGCGAAGGTACTCACCCAAGTAGACCCCTTCCGCCCCATTTTTGTGGCGTGAAGGTTAGGTCGCGATCACTCGAGCCGCCATCTGCGTTTCTGCGGCGTATCCGAATGACCATGGGTCTCTGCATACAACACAAGGGAGACTCGGGTCAACAAGGCGATTGCTGGACGATCTTTAGGATAGCTCACGTTCTCATGAGAGCCAACCAATTGAGCGAGTGGTTGTAAGCCACCAGCCATCTGATCGTATGTCAGAGTGCCAAACTGAATGATTAGGTCCTCTCGGACAAGGCCCTGCGTTTCAGGGTGGTCAGCGAAGCCGATCACAGTGACGGGGGATATCTCTTAAATGCATACAGCATCTGCTGCTGGGCTTCCTGGCATGACGCCATCGACTCTAGCGAACGGTTTGAGGTCCTGATCCACTTGAGGTGCTGCATCCAAGCTACCGCCGGCGACTCCCGTATGGCTGCCATTGGAGGACGACGCCTGCTTTTCTGCGTCCGGGTCTGCTGGGAGAGGCTCATATACAATATTCAGCGCCTCGGCCAACTGATTCGTGGCGTCTCGAATGTCGTTATTCAACTCGATGATCCTTATGGATTCACATGTCAGGATTAGTCCACTTTCGTTTGCGGTGATGGAAAACAATCGCACCTCACGCGTGCATATCGAACTGCGTGGACGTCAATATCGCTTCTTGGGAAGCCCTCTGAGTCAACGAGTGGTGTGTGCATTCCAACACCATTGTTCTGGCGGAGGATAGCTTGCTGCTCCTTGAGATCTTTCTCGAGCTGATCCCTGTGCGCCATGAGGTCAAGGGCACTTTGACGAGCTACAGATGCTTGGGACATAATTGACGTTGTTGGATCGCCGTTCGTACTTGTTGCAGGGGTGGTAGTGTGTGTTCTGTAGATCGGTTGACCCATACAATAGATTTCGTAAATCCAGATGCAAGAAACTTTTGGCGCTTCAGACTAGGCGATGGCAGCGCAAGATGACACAGTACGACTCCAACTTCTCTTCTGCCCGGGCGTTTGCAGATGGATAGTGGAACTAAAATGTGGCGGTGCAGAGATTACACAGCGGTTCCCCGGCTCCGGCAAACTCCATTCTAATCTGAACCACGCACACCTCGCGTTGCCAACCTCCCGCTCCATCGACAGGGCGTACTTTGGGCTACCGTGAACTCATACGCCTACGCCTATCCTCTACATCGCTCCAAAGCCTCTGAAACGTATAGCGGATGAGCTTTCAAGACATTGAACGAGGGCAGCCGGCTCGACGACCCTCCGGGAGCAGTGCAGGTGGAGGAAGCCAAGATGCGCAGTTCAAACAGCTGCAGCAGTCGCTTAGTCTTCAAGTGTTCAAGATCAATGCAAACGTTCAGGGCATGCTGAAACTCGTGGATCAGCTTGGGACTGCGCGAGACACCGGTGCCGTTCGAAAGGGGCTGTGAGTAAAGCTGATTCCGAAGCCACCTTTCAACTTTAAAAGTACAAGGGGAGGTTATGTTGCTGCGCTTTTTCTGATAAGCGGTTCTTGGCTTTTCTTCTGGCTTTTCCTTCTTTGACAATTCTTTAGACATGACTTGACGGAGACGACACGAGATATGGTCAAACGCGGGACAGACGACTTGAAGAAGCTAGCTGGGGCGCAAGCGAATCTCACTTCGGCAAGTCAAGCATTACGCACTACTGATTTCCGTAAATTCATGAAATGCTGATCCTTCGGCGTTCCTGTTTCTTTTTTTTGCAGCCACAATATAAGACGCAGTTGCAGAAGACATCGCACGACCTACAGATGTCCCTTGTGGCGTTTCAACAGGCACAGAAGTCGAGTGCCGAGAGACAAAGGACGGTAGTTCAGAGTAGCAAAACCGCCGTAGGAGATGATCAAGCAGAACGTGGGTGAGTACGAGCAAAAGATTGAGCGGGCTTTAGCAGCTGGCCAGGCCGTTCCGTGTAGTCGGAGGCATTCTGGACCTGGGAACTAACTGCGCAGCATTACGTTTGACCGGACTTAGCGTCGACCCGAACTCAGGCCGGCAGCAGCAGCAGCAACTTCAACTTCAATCGTAAGCGATTACTCTTTTCTTATCTCTTGCTTTCCATTGCGTTGGCTTATTGGTTCCTGGTCCTTTCCTATTCCATACAGTCAGTTATCACCTGCGGATTTAGCCTATCAACAGTCTCTGATACAAGAACGGGAAGACGAGATCCGAGAGATAGAGACGGGGATACACGAATTGAATGAGATCTTCCGGGACTTGGGGACGTTGGTGGTCGAGCAGGGTAGTATGATTGGTGAGTGTGTCGGGCATGCGCACCTTGCGCCTTCTTCAGCCCAGTGGGCCCCGTATTTTGCGGTATTGATAGGAGATGATCTTGCATCCTTGTAGATATGATTGACGTCAACGTGACGTCTGTTGCGGTGAATACTGCTGGAGCGAATGAGGAGCTAACAACGGCGGCCGACTATCAGCGGAAAGCAGGGAAGCGCGCGCTGTGTTTGATGCTGGTTCTCGTCATAGTAACCTGCGTCGTGCTCGTAGCGGTGAGAATTGCCATTCTTTTCATTCTTCCTTGGGCTTGACCCACGACGGTGAGGGCGGTGAGTGAACAGTCATAAAGATTGATCCTTATTCCTCTTCCTCGTTGCACTGTTCTAGGTCCTCTCGTGAATTGAACCAACCGGACGTTTTGATACCACCGAACCTTTTCTATACTTTTTTTCAGTCTTATCATATAATTCTATTTACTCCAATGCTAAGAGTTATCCCGACGACACCGACGTTTCCGACTCCAACGGTCACTTCGTGTTTGATGCCTCCCAAATGGGCAGTCGATAATAGCTACACAGCCTATTTCCTAATTCAGCCAGCCGACAGCTGCTTGACTGTATTTGCCGGCGTAGTTCGGGATTGAGCAAAACTCCGGTCCGACAGTCACGCTTCCACATTTCACTGCCACCGCTTCAAGCCCCTCCTCCATGTTGTGGAGCGGGAGCGAAAATCAAACACAAAAGCAGATTTGATTGGGCAACGTTGAATTATTGGGCAGACGGATGGTTGTGGTGCCATTAGCAAAATTTGTTGGAGCGACGGGTCCCGACTCTCTCTATCTCCATGTCGATCAACGTTTTAGCCCTCGCGTCGCTCGATCCTGTGTTGAGGAGACCCTTGAGCGCCTCGAGGGGGTCTCGATCACCGACCCGCAGCATTGGGTTTGGCTTCCAAGGGGCGCATACCCACGACCTCAAACAAGATAGTGCAAACCCTGCTCGGAGTTCCACTTCATCCAATCCCAGCGGCAGTGTAGATTATGCTTGTGTCTCTCGTCCCATCTCTGAATCAGATCGACCAAGGCACCTGAACCCCAGTAGACACGTTTTTTCTCCGGACGCCTCGGTTGTGTGGCGCCTATTGGCATCCTCGTATAAAGAGCGCTCATCCTACAGCCGAAATCCAATGTTTTTGCTTTCTGAGCAGGTGTCGCAGCACAGACGGCCTGCCCCTCTCCCCTCCGATCTCCCTCTGCCTCGATCCGACCAGACTACTCCAACCTCTGTATATTACCATCCGCCGCACTCACTGTCTGTTGGGCCAATTCCCTCTGCTGCCGACGACCAAACTCACGGTCTGCTCAAGGACAACCATAGGCACGATATTATACCGCGCTGGACCTCACTTGCTACTACCTCGTACACGACCTTCCCCCCGCTTGAATTCATGGAGCCTAGTGGTGTGCCAACCAGGAATCAATCGTCAACAAACGCTATTGGCGGCTCACCTTCGACTTCCAACCACTCCGACCCCCCTTCCACGTCCGCAGCAGCTGGGACATCAACATCCTCCCTTTCTACGAGGAAAAAGCCAGGCAGGGGTCCAGGGAAGAAGGATTCCAAAGAGAAAGCCACTGTGTCTGTCCGGTAAGCCACCTCTTCGGAAGTTAAACTGGGGTTTCGAATTTGCTTCCTGATGTCAATGTTTACGGTCTCAAAAATTTTCCTTCCACTTGGACACTTGCTGTCTCATGTCAACGTACCCTGTAGCTGGGACGATGGGGACTTGACGGAACGTTTAATCGTCGCGATCGAAGGGAATGACCGCTGGGCCGGCGTCTTTGCCTCGACCGGAGCAGGCGAAGGTGGCCCGTTACGCCCACCGCCACAAGTCGCCAAACGCGATCTGCAGCGCGAGATCGCCAAATATCTCTTCGCTTCGGATATTCGCTTTGACCTGGAGGATAAGAAGGTTTTAGAGAGCCTCGCCGTGAGGTGCGTCATCTGACACCCAGTATCGACACGTTCGCATTCCCGAGCTGATGGCATGGATGTGTTTCGCATCACAGCGTAAAGAACAAGCTCTTCAAGTAAGTTTACTCCTTCACGTTATCGAGCTTTCCGGCGAGAAGCTGGTGCAGCTTCACGCGTACGAAGCGCCCAGGCACTGACTACGTAAACCCGGAATCTTTAATAGACTCACGACCCTGCACACTGAATGCAAACAGGAACTCGGCCCTATTAGCGAGCTCAAAAGCGAGCGGGACATCCCGCACGGCTCAGACCAGGCGGTTACATGGGGTACGCTAACTTTTACCTACTTTACCGAGAGCGCTACACACCTTGCTGACCTTTTCACTCTATGCGCCCTTCGCTCTACATGTGACGGCCAACTTTCAAATGTTTATTCATCGCCCGTGAATGGTGATCCACGCACCGATACTGATGATCATGAACGCCACTGCCTTCGCGACTGGTAGCGCGGGTCCGAGGCAAATTTCCCCAGTTTTTTCGGATAAGGGATCTCATGGACAAGATCCCGCAAAGTCCTACAGGATCAGAGGAGCCCACCATCAAAGGATCACCCTCAAGACCTCGTACAGACACCGACGCCACCAACAGTAGCGAACTGTCATCATCAGGACCACCCCCAATGAACCCAGTACAAGTGCATAGCCAGCCAGCCAGTAGCTCCAGCGCCCTTCGCGGTGCGGTCGATCTTCCTAAAGGTGTGAGTACCAAACTCATTTCTCCGACAATTTGGTTGTACCAAGTTAGCGTACTTTCACCTCCGTGATGGGTTGCGCTGATTTCCCCTCGCTGCTTCTATTCTTTCGACTAGCTCCCGCCAGCATCAGTTGCTTATGGGGAGTCTGCGATAGGACCCTCTACGACTGGCCCGTCCTATATGGGATATAGCGGAGGTGCCACCGCATACCCCCAACACAGTCCTGGATTTGGGCTTACTTCGGAAGGGTATGGTTATCCACCTGCACCCACTCATGCTCATCGCCGTCCGCCTTCTGGTCATGAGATTAGCCCAACGTATGCTTCATCTCACCCCAGCGCAGGCCCTCCCAGTGCTTTGGGCCACATGCCCTCGGTGCACGGCTCGGGCTATCCTCAGCCTCAGCCCCAATCTCGCCAACACTATGGCCCACCTGCTTCCCACTCGTCCTCCACGTCTCCCGCCATCGGTGGCGGCGGACTATACGCTCCGCAGCCATCGCATATTCCACATACCGCGACTACATCCAGTTCAAGTACGAGTCCCCGCGTTTCTTCTCGTCGTGCACACCCATATCGTAGGCCATCCTTACCCTCGTCTTCTTTCCTCCCAGGTCCACGTGTAGGTGGATCGTCGTCGTCGACTAAAGGTGTTGGGCGCGAGATGTCCACTGCGGCGTCCGACATGCCGATCTCTCTGGCATCGCCGGGGCCGCCAAGGGATGTGAACACGCCTAGCCCACCGTTGGCGCAGACTATCCAAGCCATCGTGAGCAGCCTTACGGAGAAGAAAGACAAGGATAAGGCAAGAGAGCATGAGCTCGAGGTGATGCGCATACAACGCGAAGAAGCAGAGCGTGTCAGATGGCATCAGGTATGCATTGTCTGATTTTCAAGCTTCATTGAACGTAGCAGCCTGACCTATCAACTTAAATGTTTCTGCGACAACTCAGCGAGAGATGTTGCGCCTCAGAATACAACTCATTCGGGCGGAACGAGCCGCTGGCCGAGCCACGCCATCTGGAACAACAGCTGGAGGCACTCCCGCAGTCCTGGGCGGTCTTGAAGACGAACTTGCCACATCTACTGGCCTCGGAGGTGGCGCCGACGACGGGATGAGTATGGAAGATGAAGGAGACGGCGAAGGCGAGCTGGAGGAAGACCTGATACTGGAGGCCGAAACGTCTGGAAATCACGGCCACGTGTATCACCACCATCCCCAGCACGCACCTCCGCCACAACACCGAAACCCCGACGGGACCCATTCTTCCTCTTGAGCTACTTAACGATCGATGAAGCACACGACCCTCCTGCATGATGACGAATTACGTGGCTACGTGGCCAATGGTTTTCTGCTGGACACTGGACCCTTAACAAACGCTATCTATCTATTTATCTCATGTAGGACAGGATCATTGCCAGTGGAAGGCCTCACCTAACGAACACATTCTTTCTCTTATTTGTTGTATGCGATTTCCACTTTCCACCGTCATCCCTGGTCTTTTTGCGTTTTGTATGTTCCCAAACGCGGTTTGCCCCCATCATGTTGCATTCAGAACTCTTGCATATGTATTCTGGCCTCGCATTCCGATCCTCACCATACACGCCCCTAATATGTAGTATCAATTCCTTATGCTATTAGTCTCCGTCACTCCTTTTTTCGATCTTTCGTTCATCGCCATTCTGCCTCCGCCGTTCTCGCGTTGTGATTGAAGGAAAATGCATGTGCTTATCAATTTCTTTGGCATGAAGTCTACAAAGGCATATCATAGACCAGGCCCATCTATCGGTGATGATCCTGTACGGGCCCTCCCTCTCCCGGCGCTCCTTCCTCCATTTCCACGCGCTGTAAAATTCTTTAGCCGCCATTCTCATGGTTGTTGTATTACATACGTCGGCGATACCTTCGATGGTCCGGGTGCATCGATTGCGGCCGCTGATGCAGGCATGTTCACCCCCGATCGACAATACCCCGCTATTCGACCCTCCCATTCTCTGAACCAAGCCTCCTCCGAGACGCCCATCAGCATCGACACCCCTCTGGGCGTGCTCTTCAGATCCGAATGATGGATCGAAACGTCATTCATGCGATGGCAGTATGTCTCTGCGTCGTCTCCAGGGATGGAGTCCTCAAGATGGACCCACCTGGCCAGAGAGTACGCACTTCCTGCCACTCGCCATTCGCCTCCGAAGAGCCAGAGAAGTAGTGGGTAGAGGAGGAGGATACATAACAAGATTTTGCCCCATGTTCGAGCGAGCATCCAGGAGAGCCAACTGTCGGATCGGATGGAAACGTCCGCTTCCAGCACCTCGAACGTGACTGTGATCTCAGGTCTCCATATGTCCTTCGTATCCCAGTTCTCCTCGAGCGTTCGGTGGATCTTTCGTCGTAGGTTCTCGAGATCCCAACCATATATGACTTTGTGGAATTTGAACTCCTTGAGAGATTTCGTGCTCTTACAATAGTCATCTGCCCATTGGTGCAAGGATTTGGTGGGTGCAGACGGGGAGTTGTCCTCGAACTGCAGGGAAGGAGGTCCGGGCGCCGTGGCTTGGTGACGTCGACGACTCTCCTCTGAATCGATGCAGGCTTGGACCCTGGGATTCTCTCCAGTCATGAGCCCCCAGGGTGGGAGACCACGCTCTGTAAGAAGCTTGTCTCTCTCCGCTGTGGCTGCTCGTTCAGGCTTTGAGGCCTTCCTTCGCCACGTGGTTCCAGAGCCTTCTCCTCTCTCAGGATCCTTCCTATGATCGGCTGTGGCTGCGATCTCTATCTCCTTCACGCTACGCCCACGAAATGTCGCAGACCTATCGCCGACAATGAAGATCGGTGGCGGTACGTCCTCGTGAAGGAGGCGTGGCTGTAGGTAGAATCGGAAGTCGACGGCGGTACGTGTGGAACTTGAACCGTCAGGGTTGGACGCGGTGTCTTCGTGCGTGCCCTGACATTTGATGCGAAACGTTGGAGGCGTTGCGGCTTGTTCGAGTAAGAATCGATAAAGTGCTTCGCCTACAAAGAGAAACCAGAAGCAAGACGGATGTTATCTGTGATGAGCGTGGACTACACTCTCGTGAATTCGGGGTATGACGTGCCATCATGGTTTAGTTTGGGATCATGAGAGACTCTGCATTGGCCATCTTTGACCCCCATAGACGCCTCGTCAAGAGCAAATTCTGGACGCTTGTCCGATGGTAATGGTCGAGCTTGGCAAGCGCTCTCTTGAAAACGAAATCGGTGGTGAGTATATATTTGGTTACTGGGAACATATAACGAAAGAGGTCTCTGTGATGGCATACCTCGTTTGTCTCGGCGGGCATCAAACATACCGCCGCCTTTCGCGTCTTGTCGGTCGACAGACATATAGCTCTGAATGCTGTTTGTTTAGTGGAAGGTGAAGAGGTGAACCGACTAAACGACTCACCTGACATATACTAGGCTGCTGCCTCAGGATACGAGGGCCCTGCCAATGCGGACTGGTGGGCGTTGTAGACTCCAATAAACATGAGGTGTATAAATCTCTCACGTCTCCTTCAATATTTTCGCAAGTCTCCCATGCATCCATGCTGTGCAGAGGCTGGACTGTGCGTTGCGTCAGATCGATACCAACCCTTACTTAAAACCAAACTTTGGCGGACGAGGGCGCTGAAGAGATGGGCTGGCGCAGACGGAGTTGAAAAGGATATATAGTGTACCTGAGCTATTTTTTCTCTATTTTTCAACATGTTTCTGTAATAGAAGGGACAAGGAAAGCTCGCGGTGAGTGAGGGGTCCATCGCACAACCTTTAAGGTCTGATTCCTGAACTTGAACAGAGTCTCATGCTGTCTGGCCAACCAGATAGAACCATCCGGACTATATATGACTGGATGCATTACTCCGTGAGATACATTTTGTAACGTAGCGCATATTGCACAGACTCACATACTCCGCGTTTCACGTTCCCCAAGTTACTCTTCCAACCTACGGTGTTTAGACGGCTTTTTCCCTGCCATCATCCCTGATATACGCACGGAAGGCGTTTTAGTGTGTGACTTGCTCCCACCCAGGAGAGTTTTAAATCGACCCCCCAACCAAATACATCGGAATGTGGAGTGAGAGGGAGAAAGTTTCTTTTTGATGGATATAATGTTTAGCTGATTCCTCCGATTTATGGGTATAGACTTGAGCGAAAGAGCAGTAGATGTGCCAACAAGGAGTCCATGAACCCGAACGATCATAATAGCCGAAACGTCCAAACTTTTACGCCAATTGTTGACACGAGAGATCTTCTATTGGCCCATTCAAACCTGGCCCTCGCAATCAACCTGACCCGCCGTCCTTGATGCAGGCACATGTGGGGATGGTTAGGAAGCTACACTCTGTTGCCAGGATGATGGTGGTATGATCGTAACCAAGTCTGTATCGGAGCCCTGTTGGCTTGTGATGGACAGTAGCTGTAGCTGAGTGAGAGGGAGTCGTACGTGTGTATGGGGTTAGGGGGGGGGGGGGTTTGAAGGTGAAGACAGCAAATATGGCCAAAAGGATGTGCTTCTGGTGAGGTGAATCAGTGACAGGCTCAGAGAGCTAGAATGGAGAGCAGGGTTATGGACTTGCTGTGGCAAATTGACCACGCGGCACCGGACTCATGTGGGAGATAGAGAGACGGTGGGACGATCTCCTCAGCATATGCCCCAGGTGGGTTAAACGACGGTGAAGCGGTGAGGGTGATGCCGATATAGCATCCCGTATCCGGCCCAAGGACGGATCAGGGTCCTGCGTAGCCTCAGGGAAGGAATGAGGAAGGGTCGAGGCATAGGTTCCGTCGCCGGAGGTTCCTCTTAGTCAGCCAGAATCAGAAATCGCACGGTTGACACTGTGCATGTTGGGAAATAGACCGCGCTGACATGGTTCACCCTCGTCTTGACTATATTCTTGGCCCATCACACAGAGCTGGAGTTATCTGCGCTGGTAGGTGCTCCCTGGGCGATCACGGTGTATGGAACCACAGGATGACAGCGATAAGATGACGGTATCAACAATGCACGCGGCCCGCTCGGGATTAGCAGGCCAACGGCGGTTCGATCAGCGCAAATGCCGAGTACTCCATTCGTTTAGTTGTTTCACCAAATGACGTTGGAAGACCTTGTGACCGTTCAATTGGCTTCCATGCTATCGCCCACCATAAATCTTTCGCATCTTCTGACCTGGTTTTTTGAGCCTATCACACAACAGGTTTGTTTTCCCGGGGGGAATCGGGAAGCATTTGGGGATTCTGAGAGCTCATCCCAAGGGCTAGCAGATGGGTCTCGCTTTTACTTGACAAAAGGGAACTGCAAACTGTCCATGTCGAGTGGGCGAAACATGCTAGAATTTGAGGGATGTGCCGCACTCCCTTCGACGACACGACAAACTTGCTGCGGGGGATTTGAACGCAGGAGCCCACCCATTCGCCCGTTCTACGCCCTACGCCACGACAACGTGCTCGCTCTGGTCGATTCTTTACCTGATTGGGATGATATTGATCCCGAAGGCACCAAGAATTTCAGAACCCCACAGCACTTGGGGCACGACGACAAACGATCGCGATAACAGACTCGGTCTCCTGACCTTTGTACTTCTCAGAAAAGCATTATAAACATTGCCGAAAGCCTTTGACCTTGTCCACAGTACCCTCTTAAGCTTCCAGTTCTCCAGCTCCATCCACTTGCTACCGCTCGATACCCAGCATGGCTCATCAACGACCTCATCGTAATACGAGGGATATGGAAGTCGGTGTCGCGAATGTGACCGCCGATCATCCTAATCAATTCCATAACCCCCCTCCGGTGACGACTCCACCAGGTTGGCTAGTCAAATGGGTACATCTGCTTCCCAAGTCGAGCCATCGTAACCTATCATTGAATCTTTTGTGGGGTATTTTTCAGGAGGCCAGCCGACCGCGATGGCTCATGGAGTGTTTGGCTGAGGCGATAGGTGTCTTCTTCTACGTATATTGTGTAAGTGCTGTGTAAAAAACCACGGTTCCTCTCGTCCTGTCCGTTGACCGACTCTCTACCATAGGGCTTGGGGGCATCGGCTGCGTTCTTTGTTACATCAGCGGCGAAGCAGAGTGGCTACGGTGACTTATTCACCATCGGCTGGTCATATGGGCTCGGCATCTGCTTCGGGATCCTCGGTAAATACCTATGCATGTGGTCTTGTGAGGGTGACCTGAGCGGACTGACGCCTCTGATCTCAAAGTATCGGGCCCCACCTCGGGATCACACTTGAGTCCAGGTTACACAATCGCGTTTGCCATCTTCAAGGGATTCCCTTGGAGAAAGGTTCCCGTAAGTTTCTCGTCGCCTCATATACCAACCAGAGATCTATCAGAGACTGAGAACATTTGGATGTTTCCCTTATGAAATAACCAAAGCAATATATCGTCGCTCAGATCTTCGGCGCGTTCATCGCCGCCATGTGCGTCTATGGGGTCTACCGGCAAGATCTCGTCGCCATCACGGCCGAGTTGAAGGCCGGTGGCCCTGCGACCGCGGCGGCGATCTTCACGCCACAGGGACCCGCAGGTGTGTTCGCGCTCTTCTCACAGGTTGGACAGGGACTCGGATACGCATTCTTGAACGAGATCTTCGCGACGACTCTGCTGGCGTTGATTGTCTTCACCATCCTCGACTTGTCCAACCCTTTCATCTCCTTCGTCAGTGCACCGATCCTCATTGGGATGGGATACGCAGTGTTGAGTCGACCTTGTTTTTCTTCTTCTCTGAATGCGAACCATTATTGCTGACGAGCGTTGTTTTGGTGGCCTTTTTTTTTAGCGTCATCTGGGCCTTTGCGCCAGTGTCATTGGTCTTGAACGCCGCTCGCGACCTCGGTGGACGGTTCGTCGCTGGTATCTTCTTTGGCAGAGCGGCCTTCCCAGCGCGATACACCGCTTTGGCTGTCTTCACCAATATCCTAGGGACGGTGATCGGAGCCGCCATTCAGGTCCTCTTCTTGGCGGATTCCACCCGACCCGTCAGCATTCAGGTCCCTGCCGACGAGGTCCATCGTGTCGTCACCAGGGGCAACAATGGGCCGGGACAGCTCGGCACCGATCATTCCCCAATCAATGAGAAATCTGGACTCCACCACGACGAAAGGGTCTGACCAAGGATGGAAAAGGGACGTCTTTTGCATCATATCTCTGTGTACCAACTTTCATTGAGGACAGTCTGCTTATGCTTTGTCATGTATAATCACCAGCATGTAACTAGTGAATTGAAACGTCTCCTTTGAAACGATATCTATCAAGAATATGTTGTTCATCCGTCACATTGGTCCACAGCCCGATGACTTGAGCAGCGGCTGCGCGACACGCCAAGTCAATAGGGGCAACCCCAACTAGAAAGCAACGAGCACTTTCTTCTGCTTTGCTACATGGCGCTAATCTTGGAACCAGGCGATCACACATCGATATGGGACGACGGTGTGTATGAACGGCTATTCGCAATTCAGGTTCAATAGACGTTGGGGGATGAGAGCCGTATAGAATTCCACGAATATAAAGGGCATCCTTCCTCTAAACACAGATCTAAAACTCCCAGAACAAGCAACTTGACGTTCAACAGTTCAGCCAATGTAGCTTTGGCCCGTTGTCCCAAGATCTCGCCCGTCGTACGAGAAGCCAGCGAACTGATCCTGAACCGTCTTGGAGAGATCTGAGTCTGGGGCGACGCTGTCTATAGGTTGCTCTGACGTGAAGACCTATCAGTCGAAAGATCAAGGATGTCAGGACGTGTCATCCACAAAAGCTAAGGAAGTATCGAGAGGTCATACCTGATCAAAGTTACTGGTGTCGATCGCGCTCGCCTGCGAGAGATCACGAAATCGCATCAGTGTCCGCCCGAAGCAAGTCCAGTGAACACAGGGATACTCACCACACTGGGCTTGAAAGGCGGTTGAATCTTCTTTGCAGCCAACATATCAAAGTCAATGTGTTTGGAGAAGAAAGGATGGCGCTTGATCTCATCCGCTCCGTCGACTCCCAGGCGTTGAGCGGGATTCCGAGTCAAGAGTTTGGTGAGGAGGTCTCTGGCGTCCGGACCAACCTCTTCGCCGAAGCGGAGAGGATCGTTGAGTATCTTGCGGTACATGTCGTTCGTGTTCTAATTTCAACAGGGTGGGCGCAAAGAGTGAGTGGAAAACTCTGATGTCTGATCTGCGCTATAAAGTCTTTACCTCGTCGTAATATGGTGGAAGTCCTGGAGACGAAAGGGGGATAATCAATATCCAGCAACCTGTGTTCAGAAGTAGAGCATCGGAGCTCCCACCTGTCAACATCTCATAGAGCAACACTCCAAGAGTCCACCAATCAACAGTCTTTCTGTTAGACGAGAATGAGAAAGAGCCGTTGAGAAGAGTCAGTTGGTGTTAAGCTCACGTATAACCGCTTCCGAGCACTATTTACACGATCTCGGTCAGCGCTACACCAGATTGAGGGAATACGAAGCATCTCACAGATTTCAGGAGCAAGGTACTCTGGGGTACCGCAGAAGGCTGAAAGTCAGAGTTCGTAAGCAAAGCTCTGCCCGATGTTCGAGTAGACGAGCTAGTTAACATACTGTTGGTCTTCTCATTCTCTGACATATTGAGCTTGCACAAGCCAAAGTCGCAGAGTGCGATGTGACCCGTATAGTCGAGTAAGATATTTTCAGGCTTAAGATCACTGAGTTTGATGACGGCATGTCAATCAGATTATATGGCAAGAAAGAATACTTCGTGGGAGACGTACCGGTAGACGACGTTGAAATCGTGAAGATGCTCCAAAGCTAGGAGTAACTCTGCAGCGTAGAAGCGACTGCGTTCCTCGTTGAAACGCTATGTGCTCATTTACGATTAGATGTAAGCGGAGAAAACGCAATGGCGTGGCACTAGCCTGTTCCCTCTGAAGGTGATGGAACAGTTCACCACCGTTGACAAATCTGTAAATATCAATAGCTGATAAGGATACTACTCTTGATCATGCACCATCCTACTTACGCAAGGACAAAGTAAAGCTTCGCTGGGGACTGGAAGCTGAACTTCAACGGCACAATGAACGGATTGTTCACCTGGGCTAAGACAGTCCGCTCTGCCAGCGTGTGGGTGATCTCATTCCGGGAGGCGATGTGCGCCTTCTTGATGGTCTTCAAAGCGTAGATCCGGCCTGTATCCCGTTTCCTTACTTGCATGACCTTGCCGAAGCTGCCCCTTCCAATGATCTTGAGGAGATCAAACGCGTCCATCGTGATGGGCTGGTCCTGAGTAAATCCAAGCGTCAATACAGCGTTAAAGCGCAATTATCCACTGGATTTACAAACATTGCTTGGGTGGAATGCGACTTGAATGTTGATCTCGCCGGTGCCATTGGATAGTGTATACCATTTATCGACGACTCCCTACAAAAGATCGCAGAAATAATGGTCATATTTATCGGTAGAAAATCAATGTTAATCCGGGGGCTGTCTCACCATTGTCTCAAAATCAGGGATGAATGTCAAGTTGCCCATGAAGAGATCGGATTTACCCAGCTCTTCATTCGCGGATGGATCGTTAACAGAAACGCTGGTTCGGAGGTACATCTGCAAAGACATCTCGGATACGCGCGAGACATCACTAAAACAAAGGCATCGCCGGAACGATCAGCAACCGTCATAACAATTTGATACCAGGCAGTCACGACTGACAACTCGCAAGCAAACATCCACACTGGGTCTTGTACGGTCCCTCCCAAAGCGTCGATCAAGATCTCGTTCCTGTCGAAACCCAACACGATGTATGGCAACCACCAACACTGCTTCCTTTGAAGGCTCTCCCGATTGCGGGATTTTTGAGCGAGCTTTTGTTGTTGCTGGACGCTCTGAGAGGTGACGGATGACGCTACCTGCGCTTGTTGTGTGTTCAGAGCCTGCTGAATACTGGAGGGGAGGACAGCGCCAGCGGCGAGCGACAGGCTCCTAGCGCTTGAGACTCGGATGGAGAGGAGTCCTGTCCGTGAGATCGGGCCGGATGCTGGATCTGGATTACCAGGAGTGGGAGTAGTAGACCTGGAATTTGGTTGTGGTGTCGAGGACAACGAGTTGCCACCCGACGAACCGAGCTCTTTTATTTCTAGTCACGCCGCGACAAAAAGATCCGTTCTTCAGCAAAAACGCAAGACGATCCAGAAGATGGAGGTGCATACTTTTGGTGATCTTCCAAGACATGAGACGATGAGGAGGGCTAGTAGTATTGTAGGTAATGGGATGGAGAACTTCGAGGAAGTCGAATCAAAGAAGATGTTTTGAGGATGGAGGCTGAGCCTGGGTCGGCTTTTATACTTAGGGGGCTTGATTACATATGTAGCGTGAGGTCGCAAGGATTACCATCTCGGCATGGTGACTGTGGAGCGCGTACCTGCATGGTGATTCGTGTCAGACGGCCTGTGCTGTACCAACCCGCGTCGGCTTGCCGATTCAAGACGTCCTCCATGTTCATGTCCCAGTAACTACCAGTGGATGAGCAGATTGAGATCCTGCGTTTTCCTGCAAGTAATCATTTGATACTGCAGATTTACATATTAACCCGCGGCACGTTTGAAGTGCAGCAACATAAAAATACGTAAAAGAGACCGAATGGCGATAAAAGCTGTTCCCAAGTCGTCGAGATTTCAATTAGCCGAATCTAATCTCTTGATCACAAGTTCAACATTTGCATTCAGGGTCAAAATCTACTCCCACCTTCAAATTTTCTTAATTGCTTCATCTCTGCGAGCGCCATGGACGACAGGCCGCAGAAGGCTCATAGGCCATCACAGTCAGGCCCAAAGGCAGAGAAGAAGGACAAAGCTCAAGGAAAGAAGAAGCACGAAAATGGCTTCAATGAGAAGGTAATACCCGTCAACGTTACAACTGTTCTTTTGACGTATCTCACTGATGCTTATTACGGCCAGGCGTTTGCTCCAAACTCAGGAAGAAGAGCCATGCGCCAGGGGATGCGCAAGGCTGAGCTTGACCAGACAAAACTACATGTCCCACTTGTCGATCGAACCCCGAAGGCCGCTCCTGCCCCCGTTGTAATTGCTATAGTCGGACCACCCGGAGTAAGCCGCTCACCTCTCTACTATCATTAATCACCAATAAATTCACATGCTTAATAGGTTGGTAAGACCATGCTACTGAAGAGCTTAGTGCGGCGCTACACCAAACACACTCTGTCTGACATTCGCGGCCCAGTAACGCTTGTCGCAGGTGAGCTCCGCTTGTTTGAAGGAACGCGAAGGTGAACTAAATATTCTCAGGAAGAACACGACGTCTCACTTTCATCGAGTGCAATAATGACTTGAACTCAATGATCGACATTGGAAAGATTGCTGACCTAGTCTTGCTCATGGTCGATGCTAGTTTCGGCTTCGAGATGGTCCGTAAATTCTGGTCTTCCGTGTTCAAAGACCCACAGACTCACTCTCGCCGTTCTCCAGGAAACCTTCGAGTTCCTCAACATTCTTCAAACGCACGGTTTCCCCAAGGTCGTTGGTGTCCTCACCCACCTGGATCTCATCAAAAAGGTCTCCCTGCAACGTGAAACAAAGAAAGCCCTCAAGAAACGTTTCTGGACGGAGATCTACGATGGCGCCAAGCTCTTCTACCTCTCTGGTGTCCTAAACGGCCGCTATCCCGACACCGAAATCAACAACATGTGTCGATTCATCTCGGCCATGAAGTTTCGACCATTAATCTTCCGCAACAACCATCCGTATCTCTTGGCAGACCGGCTCGAGGACATGACCCCACGCGAACAAGTGAAACAGGATCCAAAGGGCGATAGAACGATCACCCTTTACGGATATGTACGGGGAACGAACTTGAAGGAGACAACGAAGGTGCATGTGCCTGGTGTGGGTGATTTAGACATCAAGAGCCTGAAGCTGCTGAGCGATCCGTGTCCACTCCCGACGTCGGAGAGCGAGAAGAAGCGAAGGTTGGCTGATAAGGCGAAGATGATACATGCGCCCATGTCGGATGTCGGTGGTGTGATGTATGACAAGGACGCGGTGTACATCAACGTCCCTGGGAGCTTTACGAGAAAGCCGGATGGGGACGGTGAAGGCGGTCAGTTTCAAGTAGGATATTCAATGATACAGAAACTCATTTCTTCCATCGTTCTCGGTTAGTCCCACAAGGGGAAGGAGAGCAGATGGTCATGGATCTCCAAGACGTCACTGCAACCATTGAAGACAACATCGCTAAGAGCCAAATCCGCCTCCTCGGGTCGTCAAAGGCACCAATAATCCTCACCGAAGAGCAAAACGACGGCACAGGAGATGAATCAGATGAAGATGAGCTTGAGGAAGGTGATTCGGAGCAGGACGATGACGAAATATTCGAGCTGGAGGGCGAGGAGGAGGACCCAAACGAAGACGAATTCGACCAATCCAATGAGGCGGGTCCGAGCACGGGCCGGAAATCACAACGACAACCTCACCGATCCGTCCGAGATCTTATGTCAAAGCCTGTGACGGGAGGAGGCGATCTGGCGTTTGCGGATAGTGACTCAGATCTGGGCCCACTCAGCGAGGGGGAACGAGGACAGCAGGATGGCGAGGACAATGCGGAAGACCTTGATGACGAGGATTCTGATGAGGAGATGGATGGTGGAGGGATTGGAGATGAGGAGGCACCACGATGGAAGGCACACCTATCCTCACAAGCTACGGCGGACTACAACTCACGGACGCGCCGACGGCCAAGGGATCTCATGAAGCTCATATACAAGTCCGCCTTGACCCCGGAACAGATCCTCAAAGCGGATGGCAAGCAGGATGAGCAGGAAAGTCCCAAAGATGAGGATGCCGACGAAGATGAATTCTTCAAGTTCAAGCGGTCCACGACATTCGGTGAAGATGGCCAAGAGATTCTGGACAGGTCGAAGACCGCAGTGAAGCCGGAATCACTGGCGCAGTGGGAAGCCGAGGCGATGCTCGACTCTATTCGACATCTCTTCATTACCGGCGACAAGCTTGGAGACGAGATGGATGCAGATGAGGATGCTGATCTGGAGGGGGACGAGGATGATGAGGATGACGAAGGTGGCAGTGATGATGGTGGATTTGAGGATCTGGAGAACCCAGACAGCAGTATCAACCCGCCGAAGAAGGCAGATGAGAAGAAAGTGTTGAAGAAGTCTGGAAAGCCACAGGACCGAGCCGCAGCCCTCCTGGCCAAGAAAGAGGCCCTCAAGCGCAAGTTTGATGCTCAGTACGACGACGCCGAGGATCCGGCGAACAAGATGGACGTATACACCGCGGCGAAGGAGGAGATGGCGCAGCAACAGGCGCTCAACGATAAAGAGTTTGAAGGTATGGACCAAGAGAGCCGTGCGTTGGTGGAAGGGTATCGACCGGGAACGTACATCCGCGTCGAGCTTGCCAACGTACCATACGAGATGGTGGAGAACTTCAGCCCTATCTATCCTATCCTCGTCGGTGGCCTCCTGCCAGCGGAAGAACGGTTCGGATACGTGCAAGTCCGGATCAAGAGGCATCGATGGTTCGCAAAGACGCTCAAGACCAACGACCCACTCATCTTCTCCGTTGGGTGGAGGCGCTTCCAATCCATACCGATATACTCGCTCGACGACCACAGCATCCGGATGCGAATGTTAAAGTACACACCGGAGCATATGCACTGCTTCGCCACCTTCTACGGGCCAGTGTCTCTTCCTAATACAGGCTTCTGCGCGTTCAACTCCCTCGGTAACAACAACGTCGCGTTCAGAGTATCAGCGACGGGGGTTGTGCTGGATATCGACCGTTCCACAGCGATCGTGAAGAAGATCAAGCTCACGGGTGTGCCCTTCAAGATTTTCAAAAACACTGCGTTCATCAAGGATATGTTTACAAGCTCCTTGGAAGTGGCCAAGTTTGAGGGGGCGCACATTCGTACCGTGTCTGGGATCAGAGGGCAAATTAAGAAAGCTCTACCGAAGCCGGAGGGGACCTTCAGGGCGACATTCGAAGACAAGATACAGATGAGCGGTACGTGGGCAATCATCACACTCTTCCCATGGCGAAGGTCACGTTTGAGACTGACCTATACCACACAGATATAATCTTCCTACGAGCGTGGTACTCCATCCAGCCGCGCAAGTTCTACAACCCTGTCACTTCTCTATTGCTAGCGGATAAGGACAAGTGGAGCGCAATGAGGTTGACGGGGCAGGTACGGTTAGCGAAAGGCATCGCTACTCCTTTGCAGGCGAATTCGAAGTACAAGGTGTGTTTGGTTGAGTCTTCTGAGACTTTATTGAGATGATAATGTCCGCTCTCTTTTCAAAGAAAATTGAGCGACCCTCGCGAGCGTTCAGGCCGCTCAAGATTCCTGCCAAGCTGCAGGCGGAACTACCCTATGCAGCCAAACCGAAGAACCTGGCGACTTCGACAGGGAAATCGTACCTGGAGAAGCGTGCCGTTGTATTGGAACCAGAAGAGAAGAAAGCGATCGAGATCATGCAACAAATGCGGACCCTTAGGAAGGAACAGCTGCTACTCCGCAAGAAAACCAAGTCGGAGGCGCACAATAAATACCTCAAGAAGGTTGCACAAGAAGAAGAAATTAAAGGAGAGAAGAGGAAGGCGGAGAAGAAGGAATACATGAGGCAGGCGGGGAAAAAAGCGAAGAGGGAGGCCGCTGATGAAGAGAATCCCAAGAAGCGTCGTAGGACATAGGCTCCCGGGCGTCTTGATTCCCCTGCGCTTAGCCAGATCCTCCTTGCATGAATAATGCGGCCCGTTGTACCATCAACCATGAATCCAGACATATTGATTATCTCGTCAGTCAGGTACTCGGTGCCGCATACGCTTTCAAGCTCTTCATAATCTTCTCGGCTGGCTCTCGAAGTTCCTCGACGTCTGCATTCCTGTATATCCCGCTCAGCTTCAATTAACTTGTTGGAATCTCAGGACGCACCACGTAGTCTCGAGGAGCAATTCTTCGACCTCCTCTTCGACATCAGTTTCTAGACCTTGAATGACCAGGTACAGCTCCTCCGCGGTAGATGTGCGGACCTGTGTTACAATTAGTTTTGATATACATATAACCTGAGTAGAGAGAGCCGACCTTGGGAAACTTGTGACACAGGAAGGTTGGGAGACGTTGAACAGCCTCCGCGCTTATTGCTGGGATGGCAGCAAGACCCGTAACGCTGAGGTCCATGGATCGGCATGATGATACTCGTGAGATGTTCAGCCTGAACTCACAGCTTAGCAGCAGCCATCACGCGTTGCGCACTCTTCGCATTTTCGATGTTGCGAATAGTGCAGGCTAAGATAGTGCAGAGACTAGACAGACGGTGTTAGGATGTACGGTTTGGCTTACTAGGGACCAACCTACACCTCAACTCCTGTCGCGTTGGAAGCCACCCTGTCAAGGATCCGGCCTTCAAGGAGTACAGTGAATGTCTGGATGGTCGGTATGAAAATATTGTTGGACGTCGCGTTGTCCTGAGTGATCTTGAGGATGTCTTTTAACAAAGACAGCACGCTGAAGCTACTCTCGCTTGTGGCAGGCAAAGCGGCAGCAAAGTTTACCAAACTCGTCGACGCAGGATGCGCCTTTTTAAGCGTCAGAGAAGGGTTACATGCTACAAACACATGAAGTGACTCACCGCTCCTTCCCCCCTGCTCCCAATGCTCATGACGAACCCCAATAACAGTCCTTGGCGATATTTTTCGATTGCGAGGAATTTCACAAGTTTCGGGAACGTCCAGCTTCCGTCACCCCAGCTACGCATCGGATCGGCTCTAAATACGAGAGAAATCAGCAGAAGTTTCTCCATAGGAACGGCTGCCTACAGTTCAATGAGCTCGTGTCGGATGACGTCCTCTCCTTGCAACTTCCAACGTTCAGGATTTTCCACTGACAGGGTTTCACAATGCAACAGTCTCACAAGTGCATTCACTGCAACTTGGCGGACATTATCTAGACGCTCAGAAGCCTGCTTGAGTATGCCAGTAACGGTATCATCGTATAAACTGCTGGGTAGCCAGGCGTCCAGAGGGTGTATGTCTTGCTCTGTGCATAAAAATTGCTGGATCGTGGACACTGCGCCTCGAATACTTGACATACGGAGCCAAGATCCGACGTCTCCCCGTTGATCTGTGGTGTAGTCGTCTAGTCCAGCTATGAAGCTTTCAAACAAGCGCACCGATAACGCTGGCCGCAAGTCTAAACAGACGTCATGGGTAGCGAAGGCCTCTCATAGATACGGTTCTTAGCAGACGTACCAGATTGTAACGAGTTGCCGAGCTCAATCACAATCTTGGGCAGCGCGTCATAAGCGTTCTGGCGAGTTTCGATGTTGGAAGAGAACCCTTGCGACTGAATGCTAACCATCGTTATTTACCAAGTGAGGTCTTCATAATTTAATGGCTGACCTTTTTGTCGACAGCGTTGAGCAGACAGTCCAGCGCTTTGACTACGCCATGAGAGTGACTTTGATAAGCGATGACGCCCAAGGTCCGGGCAATGGATTGCTGAGCCAAAGGGCTGGCTTTGGGGAATTCTGCAACCCATGTAGCGACCACGCAGATAAAGATTGATACCAAAGAGGATGGCGAAAAAGAACGGTGAAACTTATCTGTCGACCTCTGCGGTGCAGGGCCGGAGCTGACTCATCGAGCGCATGGCTTCCGCAGCAGCCTGTTGGACTGACACCTCTCGGTGATTCATAGCCAGCCTGATGATATCCTGCCATGTTGTCTTCGCCCCCTTCAGATCCAAAGCCTGTGTTGAGATGCTTCCGCTGATGAGCTTGCACGCTGCTTCCAAGATTAGTTCGTTCCTATATTTGGAGAACGTTACGGGAGGAAAAGAGGAGAGAATTTTGAAGGCCTACATATCGCATGGCCGTTAGTAGTATTCAAATGTCGGAAACCTTCGCATTGCACCTGGAGTCTGGCAGCCTCGTAATCCTGCTGCTCCGATTGCTTGTATGCCATGGCAATCTCTGCCAACGTCAACAAACCTCCGTGTATCTCTTCTGATTCCACTGAAGCTGTCAAAGCAACCTATAGTCGATGCTTCAAAAATTTTCAGAACTCAAGGTGACGGGGGGTCACTCACGGCTCTGGCTGTTTGCGAAGGTCCCAAAGTGGCAAGATCAACTTCACATATCCTTCGGACAGCGACTGCTCCAGCTTTCCGCATCATCGGATCCCAGTGTCTCAGCGTAGTATCAAAGAGATGGTTTAATAGGAATTCACGGTATTCTGGATGTCTAAATAGATATCAGAGATTTCACAACAGAAGCAGAACGAGGTCGAGAGATTCTGGCAACTAACCTAGCAACTTGTGGCGCTGCCTGTTCAAACGCGTTCCGCATGACGCTGACGGTAAAGAAGTCCGCTTTGCCAATGATATCAATTCCATGCGGAAAGGGAACCTATACAGTATTTTGGCGTCAGTGCCGAAGACTAAGTGAGTACTTATAATGGCAAGGAAAGTTTTACCATTCTTCCAACATTCTCTTGAAAAGCCGCGCTGGCTGCTCTCCGTATCTGGACTTCGCGATCAAACAAGGAGGTAGTAACCAGCCTCCGTGCCAGGTCGAGAGCGAAGGGTCGGATTGACGCTGCATCTTGAGCTCTAGCCATGGACCAGAGGACGTAGGCTGTTGCATCACGGACGTTTGATCCGATAGAGTGGGCGCCCTTCCGGATGTCGTAAGATAAGGCCTATAAAGTTTGCGACGGGTGAGTAGACAGCACGTTTTTGACAGGCAAAGATTGGCATACTTTTTTCATCCATTCAAGCACAGTAGGTAAATCCTCTGCTGGCACCAGCCCTCTGCGAGCAAGTTCTGCACAGGCTAAGGTGGCTCCGTGCCAAGTACCCTCGGAGGCGGCTGGCAGATCTTCCATCGATAATGCGCCACCTTCACTGTGTATCTCATACAAGCCGATCACAGATTGCAAGATTTGTGATGAGTAATCGGAAGGAAGCCGCTCTGCAATGCGTGCGAGGCCTTTCGCAGCGGACCACCGGACTGTTGTGTCCTGACATCGACGAGAGTCAGTATGAATCTTATCAGTGCGATGTCTTACCCACACGATCCTGCAGGGCATTCAAGAGCTCTTCGATGGTTTGCTCCACAGTTTCCGAGACATCAAAGTCTGATACTGAATGAGCGGCAAGTGTATTGCCTTCATCCTTGTAGGGCACCAAGCCTGCAGCACGATGATTCTTGAGATCCGTCGGCCAACGTCAAGCGTTCAACTCACGTTTCTTTTGGATATAGTTCGTACGACCAGGAAGCTCGGACATGGCAAGACGAGCGGTGAGTTTAACCTTCCATTTTTGGACGAGTGTGTTTTGAGTCAACTTCTCGAAGTTGCTGTTGATCACTGAGATGAGGTCCCGAAATACTGGCAAGTGTCCCGGCTCCAGACTCCCGCCAGATTTCGTAAGTTCGGAAAGTACTTGCAGGGTCCCGAGCGCCTCAAAATTGTTAATGTAAGCGCCTAATGAATGTCTAGAGCGAAAACTGTTCGTACTCACCACGAAAGGGTCAGGTGCTCTCTGCAGACTGGCGATTGCTTCTTGTGTGAACGAGATCACCTTTCCTCGGCAATCCTTCCTAAAGAAATGGTCAATGCCGTCAGCATCAGAAGAAACAGGACTTTACCTTGCGTATAGTCGTGCAAGGAGAAGAGCTGCAGCATCTCTCTCCAGTCCAGCTTTCGTCAGATACTGTCTCCCCGCGTCTTCCAAGGCTGCGACAGTGGTGCCTGAGCCACGCTCAGTATCAAACTGGGCCAGGTCAAAGGGTATCATGACGATGAGAGACAGCCACAGAAGTACGACATAACGTCTCTCCCAATGCCAAGTGGGATGCTTGCTGGCCGCCTGTAAAGTCCCTAGGGCAATATCGAGGTCATCGATTGTGTGCGGAAAGTATCGACCTTCAGACGCCTGCAGTCAGATGATCGTAACGCGCGACGGTAACGCGTCGTAATCTAACCAACTGTCTTGGCGCCACGAGTCTTGATGACTTGATAGATAACCTCGGGCATCCACTCTTGATCGTTAGGTCTTGGATTCTTTCTCAACCCCTTAGCGTCTTGTACTGCCCCGGCTCTGAAGGTAGCGAAGGCAGGACCAAGCATCCGCTCCAGATACGGATCCAACAGGTACGATTGTTCTTGCATCCCTTGTAACTGGGTAAGGAGACACTCATGGTGAGAGAATCACACTAGTGAAAGGAAAGGGCACTTACAATAACATTTATCTTCGTACGAATTGGGTAACCCTCTTTCCAGCTTTCGTTACCGTCAGCCAAGGGTGAATCAACAAGATCCATGACCACCAAGCGATCTAAACATTCCATGTACAGATCGAACTTGGTAAAGTTTGTCAAACGAGCCTTGTCGCTATCGTCGGCCATCATGCGTCGTCTTAAGAGATTATGAGTGGCAGGAGAGCGTGGGCGGGTAGAGTTGTCCTCGGATTGGCACCTGGACTGGACTTGGACCGGCTTGGCTTAGCTCTGCACACTCCAGCGACCGCATAATCCTGAGCCTCTCTTATTCTCCCAATTCATATCGAAAGAAATGGCTTCCAGTCCTCGAATGAGTGATAAGGAGTTGGCTCAGATCAACGCTGCAGCCGTTACGAAAGAATACCGTGTCGATCCACGATTAGGTGGGGTGAACTTCAGATCTCGGCCGAGACATCTTGAGCTAATCGACATCATTGTCGCAAAGATTACAGGACTGTATCCGCTGTTAATGGGTAAGGTTGGTGCGCTATCGCCCCATGGACTAAGTGGCTGACCCCTGTCGTCTCAGGCCACTGGTAGTATTAGACAATGTCAAGGTATGCACCAATGCACCCAAGAGACAACGTGATATTAACTTGTATCTGAAACTTCAGTTCCCATCCTATAACGAAATTGTCCAATTGACTCTGCCTGATGGGTCCAAACGAGGAGGGCAAGTCCTTGAAGTACAGGGAAAGAAAGCCATTGTCCAGGTCTTTGAGGGCACATCAGGGGTGGATGTTAAGGCAACTCACGTCGAGTTCACTGGTAGTGGAATGAAGCTTCCAGTGTCGGAAGATATGTTGGGGCGCATTTTCAACGGATCTGGAAACCCTATCGACAAGGGTCCGAAGGTCTTCGCAGAGGACTACCTAGATATCAATGGTTCGTGTAATCGACTCGAATACTTCCAAGACTTGAACTCATTGACTCTCGTCTTCTTCAGGCTCACCAATTAACCCTTACTCCCGCATCTACCCCGAAGAGATGATTCAAACCGGCATATCCACTATTGACGTCATGAACTCGATCGCTCGAGGGCAAAAGATTCCCATCTTCTCCGCTGCCGGTCTTCCACATAACGAAGTTCGTTTAGTGTGGTGTGCAGCAGGTTCACATCATGCTGATCCATCTACTTCCCACAGATCGCTGCGCAGATCTGTCGACAGGCAGGCCTCGTCAAGGGCCCAACGAAAGGCGTCCTTGATGGCCACGAGGATAACTTCTCCATCGTCTTTGCGGCCATGGGTGTGAACATGGAGACTGCGCGTTTCTTTACCCGCGACTTCGAGGAGAATGGCTCTCTGGACCGTGTTACGCTCTTCTTGAACCTCGCCAACGACCCGACTATCGAGCGAATCATTACACCTCGTCTTGCTTTGACAACTGCTGAATACTATGCTTACCAGCTGGAGAAGCACGTCCTGGTCATTCTGACGGATATGTCTTCCTACGCTGACGCGTTGCGCGAGGTGTGTACGCAGGGTCCTTACTCGCCACAGCTTAGGGTCTCACATTTCCCTCTCAACGAAAGGTCTCCGCGGCACGTGAGGAGGTGCCTGGTCGCAGAGGATACCCCGGTACAGAGAACACCCCTATCATTCCTGATCGAATCTTACGGCCAATCTCTTAGGATACATGTACACTGACTTATCTACGATCTACGAGCGTGCCGGACGTGTCGAGGGTCGTAATGGGTCTATTACTCAAATACCTATTCTGACCATGCCCAACGATGGTAAGCAATTCCCTTCTTGTGGTAAAGATCCATCTTACAAAGCTTGGTAACGATCGACACGTCGCGAATACCAGATATCACCCATCCCATCCCGGATTTGACAGGCTACATCACTGAAGGCCAGATCTTCGTTGATCGACAACTCCACAACCGCCAGATCTATCCTCCTATCAATGTTTTGCCCTCACTGTCACGGTTGATGAAGAGCGCTATCGGAGAGGGCCTGACACGGAAAGACCATGGCGACGTCTCGAATCAATTGGTGGGCAGAGGAAGTTGTGCGCGTGGCCATCAACTGGGCGAACTGACATGAGATCTTGACTCAATAGTATGCTAAGTACGCTATTGGTCGCGACGCCGCAGCGATGAAGGCTGTTGTTGGTGAAGAAGCGCTATCACCAGAAGACAAGCTAGCGCTCGAGTTCTTGGACAAGTTTGAGACGCAATTCGTTGGTCAAGGTCAGTTGAACAGAATACATTGATCATCTATCGGGCGCTTATCGCTGACTGAATGTCATGTGCCGACCGTCTACAGGAGCCTACGAATCCCGGACAATCTTTGACTCTCTCGACCTTGCCTGGTCCCTGCTCCGCATCTTTCCCAAAGAACTCCTCAATCGGATCAACCCCAAGATCATCGCCGAATACTACTCAAGGAAGCCAACGAGGAAGCCCACCGAGAAAGCAACGGCGGCAGAAGATGACAAGAAGAAGGGTGATGACAAGCTCGTGGATGATCAATAAACGAGCAATAGAGGTCCCAGTTTCGTTTCATGCTCGTACGCAAGATGCCTTGAAAAAGAGATATATATGCATGTAGAAATATACATATCCTGGGTACAAGACGTACAGCTCACCTTTTACATATGCGAATCAGTACAGCTTTGTCGTAGCGTACGCCGGGCACATATGATTTAACCTACATTTCCATTTTTTATCACCAGGAGGTAACATGAGCGCCTAACGAATCTAAGGCGCAACTTCTCCACTAGAGGGGCAACAAAGCTCAGAGTGTATTCCTGGACGGATCTGTGAGTCGTAAATCAATTAGCTCGGCGTTTGGCACTCAGCGAGCAGCTCAACAAGCCCCTACAGGTGTTTTGGGCTGAATATATACATACTTATGCCCGTCCCTCTAAGCTCTCCGCGTCTCTATCATGCGGTGAGGTGATATGACCGCGCTACCGACCGCGTTGATAAGGTAATAGCGCGAAAAGTCTGAGCTCACATACCCTGTCCCCAGTAACTAAAGTGCTGGGCCTATGACGTCAGAATGAATATTCTTCTGATCTCTCCGTTGACCGAGGTGGCTCATTGTGTGCACCACCAATCTCTCCCGCTGCACAAAATTTCTTGACAACTATCATCTTCAAATCCTGCGCGCTCAGTAACTTTTCCAAGTCTTCCTTCTGACAATCTCGCCAGGCTCTGGTCAGAATACGATAAACTCGCCGACGCTCATGACAAAGAAATGATCACACTACTCAACACTAATCTCGGCAGCCTCCTGATCTTCGTGAGTTAACCCACCAATGACATTGTGCTAGATGGCTAACCTCTTTGCGCTCAGGCGGGTCTATTCTCATTGGCCAATTCTAGCGCTCTCTTCTTCTCACTGGGCTGTCTCTCCGCAAACCCTGCAGACAAAACCAACGCGCTTCTCAGATCTGGTCGCACACTCCATCAACGGCAACACAACTTCTTTAAACTCTAGCGCTTCCGCAGGGAATCAAGCATTCGCTCTGAAGAACTCAGCCGTCGTGAGGAATATTCTTCGCCGCAAGCTTTGGCATAAGGTTTCCTCGTTGCCTTTGGGGCAGTTCTAGCGAAACGGTGGCTGCTAAGCCACTCACAAATCTGGCAGGTTGGAGAGGTGGAAAACCGGTACCGAGTCCGTCAGAAAGTTCCAAGGCACCCAACACTAGCATCCTCGGTACATCACAGGATCTCTCCTCACTCTCTGAAAATCTCACTCGGCGCCTTCTTCGTCGTTCTAATCGACTTCTTCTGGTCCATCGATGTTGTCGTCGTGGAGCGGTTGCTATTTCAGCTGCGCCGGCGTCCGTTGTACATTTTTATTCCACCATTGTCGCCACTCCAGATCCATATTGCCCATTTCAAACCCATACCGCCTGAATTCTCCCACGCATCATCCCTTACATCATCTATTCTCAGTGGAAAGTCCTCGCTACCCTGAGGGATATGCTGCCGACCTCTTTGCAGCTGGAACAACCCGCATCAATGTGGAACCGATTGAAGTCGTTGTGCACGCGAGGGATCTTATCTCCAGCCACCGATTGGAATCACATGAGGCAGGACGACGTGCATAACATGATGCTGGAGGGCTATGACTCTGGCTCGGAAGAACGACCAAAGTCGCCTTCCAGTGCGATAACGGCTGTTATAGATGGGGCGATAAGCAAACCTGGAGATATGTCGCCCGGAATCCTACTTCTTTCAGTAGTACCTCGACTCGATCAGAGCTGTGAAAGGCGGATGGGACTAGAATAGAGGTTACTATCCTTTGCCATCCTTTGTCACTTTTTCATGTATTGCCTCAAGGCCTCATCACTTTTGGCACTACGTCTCGGATGGTTTCTTACTAATAGTTCATGCTCCGAGCCCGAGTCTGCATAGACGCCCTTCACCTCGTTTCGGGGTGGCGAGAGATGTTCTGGACCTCCCACGCTGATGCTTCCTAACATCCCTGACAAATCATAATCGGTGCGTTTTGTAGGATACAGTGACCGAACTTGCGAAACATTGTGGAAGCGAGATCGCTCAAGTCTATGCGTCTCGGATTTTGCATTGCTTATCAAGAGGGCGATGAAGGGCCTTGCCATCCACTCAGCCAAGGCAATGAGAGACTACATATGGTACAGAAAGGAATGCTACGTGGAGAAAAATGGCCAAGATCGAGATAAGAGACTCCGGTTTGGGGAGGGAGTGGGGCCCAATGGCGAGGAGTGCACGAGGAACGAGGCAGCGAGATATCATACGACGTGCGGCGCCCGGTCCCCTTCGCTGAATGCATAGTTACAAAGAATCATAAAAATCATAAAGCTGTCGTGGTCAAAATCCCCACCACCGTCAGTAACGAAGGAGAACAAGGCCATCAGAGCTCACGCACCTTGAAGCATCTTCTGCCGTTCCATCTCATTGAAGCTCTGGGTAGCCCTTCTGGCTAACAGCTTCTCAGTCCTAAAGTTCTCATACAACACCTCCTTTGTCGAATTCCGCAGAGCCTATAACAAGTTAAATAACAAAAAGAAAATACACCAGAGTATGATCAGCAAACAACACCCCAAAGGATGACTCCTTCGCTCTAGCTCACTCTCATATGCGTGCCCAACACGGCAGTACGCAACGCGACAAAATCACAATGCTTTGGATCAAGCGCGTCAATAGTGCCCCACCGGTACTTTCTCGTGAATTTGCCTCGCAGTTCTTGAGGGCTTCGTATGTGGGCCTTGTATTCCCTGAGCGATGGTCGACGACGGACGATCGAGGTTCGCGTCGATACAATGGAATCTGGTTTGGGGGATCTCGTGAGCTCAATGGCGGTTGATGGGTGGTGGTCGCCGTTGTTGTCGTTGATCGTGCTCGGGCTCGTCGCGCCTGTATCTGATGTGGATACCTCTGATGTGCCTTGTATATCTGGTGTGTCAGAAATGCGCGTTGTGCCGTTGCTATCCTCCGTCGGCGCTGCAGTGGCCTTCGCCCGTCGTGGCTTTGAAGCTTTGTCGGTATGTGGAGGCTCCTCAGGCGAGATGACCGTAAAAGGCAACATCTTCGAAAGCTCCGCTTTCGGCAGGGCAGCCCACAATGACATAGACGATGAACCTTCAATAACAGTGCGCGTTTCCGGCTCGCCATCAACCACATCCTCGTCCACGGCAAGCATCCGACGCCTCGATCTCGATCGTTCGAGCGTACGGCCCGGCGATCGAAGCTTGATCACCGGCCGCGATACCCGCTCCTCATCTGTATCGTCGCCACTGGTAGCATTCGCAGCGACGATCGTGTTCGAGGTGACAGATGCGGGCAAGGGAGGCAAAGGGGGTGCCGGTGCAGATGTCGCCGTGTTGGACTTTTTTCGACCGTGGCCGTGGCGGAGCTTCTTAGCGCTACCATCGCTGGCGTCCATCGTGTCGAAGACGCTGAACCCGATACCGGCCTCCTCGACCTCGCGTCGCACGACTTGTCTCACCAATTCTAGTCTCTCTTCCGTCAATGTATCGGCGTGCGCGATAACCGGTAAGACGTTGCACCGCTTCGCGAGGCGTTGCATGACGCGAAGTTCGGCTGGGCACATCGTCTGGCCTCCATCGCCATGTCGTGCGCGCCGAGTGAACTCAGTCTCCCCCAATTTTTTCTTATCGTTGCCCGCTTCAGGCCCTTCGTCGTCGTCAGATGGCTCACCATACACATCGTCGTCGTCGTCTTCCTCCTCCGAGGTGGCTGTGTCGAATGTCTCTTGGGAGGGGATCGAAGAAGGGGAGTCTCGTCCACCGACAACTGTTGGTTGGGGTTCCGCGAGTATTCGGAGCGCGCCCTTTTCGCGTCGAGCGGAAGGTCGCATGATTGTGTTCGGGTTGATGAGGTATATGCAAAGATGTATGTGTTGGTCGCCTTTGTTCTTCCTCACGACCTTGCTCTCCTATGATACACAGAATATCCCGTTCAGTATTCATACTCTGTTTAAACTCGAGATCGACCGCAAGACTGACTTCCAACATCGAATCCGCGAACTGTTGATCCAGATACTTCATCACGCTGGATACGCCCAGCTGAAGCTCCAGTTCCCGGCCTTGATCAAAGTCAAAGCCTACCGTATCAATGAGCGTCAACTGGACCCGCTCATGGCGATCCTCGCACACCTCGACTGACAAGCTCTTTAGGTTTTTGGTATGCCTCGTCGGAGCCTCCAAGAACCGCTTCACATGGGCCGTCTCTGACTCGCTGGCGGTCGGTGACACGTCACATGTGTTGAGGAACAATTTTAGGAAGGAGGTTTTGCCAGCACCGAGGCCACCTGCGATCATGACATTGAATCGAGGAGGCACGCGTGTAATGCGACGACTGTTGCCGGGTTGTAACTGTGGCGAATGTACAGTGGCAGGAACTGAACTTGAGCGGGGGAATGAGGAGGGAGGAGAGGCGTAGATGGAGCTACACAAGCCCCATTTGTGGCATCAGCATTGCGCGCTTGACATCATCAAAAGCAGACGCGGTATGAAGACAGCTGCACAACTCACGCAATAGACATCCTTGGGATCCCGTCCTCCTGTTGCGCGGCTGCAGACGCGTCGTCGCCGGGCACAGCTTTGAATGGTCTATGGTAAGGTGTCACGGTCTTGCCAGGACTCCCGAACGACGGCAAGAGCTTCTCCGACGCGTTCGCTTTCTCCTGGCGATTGAGGTTGTTATTCGGATCGCTGTCTGCAGCTGTATCGACATCATTCTTGACCTGCTGGATATCGATGAGGCCAACTGGCCAGTTGGCAGGAGAGAGACCGGTCGGGGTCAAAGCGGGCAATGACGGAGATGGCTTGAACGGCAGCGGCGGTGGCTCATCAATGGTTTTCCTTCGCCGGAAAGTGATCCCGAGAACCATTGGAAAAGTACAAGCTTAAGAGAAAGAATCTCTTAGAGTGAGGGTGACGGTTGTGGGCGATGTGGTTTTGTTTCAGAGGTCACCGTTGCAAAGCAAACTGACGGGTAGATACCAACTGCAACGAGCACCTTCCTACACTTCGACCCTTGAAAACCTGGGCATCTTATCTCGGTGCATCAAGGCCATTCAAAGCCAGAGTCAATTTTGATCACGAGGCCTCAGGCCCCTGGGATCGTTCTGTCTCAACCACGGCTTGAAGCGACAGCATCAATCTCATTGCTAACTTGGAAATCTGTGCTGCTTCTAGTGGTTGTGATAAGCTAGAAGTCGAGTTGCTAAGCAAAAAGAAGCAAAGCGGTTGCACAGTCGGATGTTCAATTTTTTTTTGGACCATCCACGATACAATGCTTCACCGTCTCAGCAATCTTCTTGCCTTCCTACCCACCACCACGGAGCGCCTTGTCCTAATTCCAAACGGGACGAGAAGACTCTCTTCTTCAAATCACATATATGCATTGCCGTTTGTGTCCGAGTACAGTTACAACTTAGTGATACAACCCTATAAGCCGGTCCCGCACAACAATTCAACGCCGTCGCGACAAGAACAATTGCAGAATGGGTGATCGATCAGGGTTCAATCTTGGGGATGAGCCGCAGCGGCCAGAAAATGCTGAGACGCTCGATATCGATGAGACTCTCGGACAAGTTGGCACCTCTCTTCTCTTTGCTCGGGTATCAATCGTACGGCGCTAAGACCGAGGTCTACGACACTCAGTAGCAGTTCCGCTAGGAACCGCGCCGCACGTGTTATGTTCGTTGGCCCGATGATGAACATGACCGCCACCTTGGTGGCAGTCATGCTTGGGGTCTCCACGAGCGCATGGAAGTCGACGGCTGTATCACTTGGGAGGTCGGGAAGGTTGAGCGGGAGGTCAACACGTGTCAAGGCTTTGCAGCGTTGCATCAAGCAGAGAGATGCCATTGATCGTCGCCCCACCGGCGTCCTGTATCCTGGGCTTCAGGATAAGGACTTCGAGGTAGGGGCGATAGTCCACGATAAGTGTGATATTGTCCTCGTTGAAGTGAACTAAGCCGATCGCCCCCAAGATGTCGATAAATGTAAGGCCACGCATAGCAGACATGCCTTCGATGATGTCTTCGAAAACGCCGCTTGCATCTCTGATCGTTATTCTCTTTAGAAGGTGACTCCTTCTATCAACCTCGCCAGGAGACGTGACCTTCGTTGTCGCGCCGTTCGTGAATGTGGAAGCAACAGGTGCTCCCAGTACAGGCATGAGGCTCTCTCGCAAAATCTCTTCTCGGACGCTTCTATCGTCTATCCGAAGCCTGCGTAACGATGGAGATTGAGGCCTGTCGCCTTCGTCAATGGGGATCAACAAGTGTTTATTCATCTGATTGGATGCAGCGAGTGCGACAGCTTCAAGCCTCTCGCAAGCTGCCAACAATTTCCACCCTAAACCACGAGAGGTTACCCAAGGAGGCAACATGCAAGTTGTGGAAGAGGCCGCAATCGATCTCGAGTGGATCTAGCTAGAACCTAAAGGCGTCTCGAAGGACCAGTCGCTTGATCTGCCCCGCGACAATGGGAGCTGTCGTGGCTAGGGCTATCGCTTTATCCTTGTTGTGCCATTCCGTCGCGAGGTCCGTAAGAGACGGTCCAGGCGCCAAGGCCAAGTCACGTTTCCAAGATCAAGCACTGGTCGTTGGACGAGATCCGCATATATACGACGTTCGGATAGAGAATGCCTCCGTAGCTTCTCAATAGCCATTGGATTAGATAGCTGGCTTCATCGTTTATTGCTGACGGTCACGCATAGTCGGGTGATCTTGCGAACGTAATTGTCGATGAATCGTTTCCAACCTTCCATCGGCAGTGCTGCGGTAACTAGATCAGGATGCTGGAGAATGATTCAGCCTTTCGGATTCACCTGTCAGGATCGAGATTTATGAGAAGCGTATTCGAAGGTACTTCTCTCGCCCTCCAAAGCTCCTCCCCTGCGATAGACGCCCATGTCGAACAGGCTTGGGCAGCGATAGCGAGTTCATGATCCAAGTGAAACTTGAAGTTACGAAGGAGTAGTTCTGGCATGATAAAGGCCAGGTGAGGACTACGAGCCACATTCACAATAAAGCTCTGAGAACCAACTATCTTCTCCCAGAGATCAAAACGGAGGTGGGCAGAGGAAGTATTCGATGAGTGGTAGTCCAACGCGAAATTCAGGGTGTGAATCGAAATGAACATCCAAACTCGATCTCGGGTGGTGCGCAGTCTACCCAGACTGGTCTTGGGGAACTCCATCTGAAGCCCCCCCCCCCATGCGGACCCGCGAATAGATTATTTGATCTCTTAGATCTGTAGGCTCGGCTTTTGCTTATGAGAGCGTGGTAGATAATGTGTTCAGGTTAGTACGATTCACGAAATGGTTTATAAGTATCTATCAACGATCCTGAAACAAAGCCATTGCCTTCGAAGAGATTCATTGCCTAGTCCACTCACACGAGCCGGTTTGATCCAAATATATATATATGTATATTGAGCGCGGTTGTAATATGAAAGCAACAATCATTGCAGAAAGGGGCTGGATCATTGAACAGTCCGTCCAAGGCTTTGATCACCCAGTAGCTAAGTTACTACGGCGACCGGAAAATGTTGTGACACTTGGTACCGACGGAACTCCTGGACAGGTTGGCTCCTCTTCTTGCTCGGACGCCCGTAGCACGTCACTAAGACTAAGGTCCGCGACATTCGGTAGCAGCCTGGCGAGGAACTGCGCTGGCCGTTCCGTGTTCGTTCGCCCGATAACGATCCAGACCGCCACCTTCGTGACAGTTAAGCTTGGGGTATCCGCAAGCGCCTGGAGGTCGATGTCCGAAGATTTTCTTGCGAGGTAGGAGAGATCGAGTGGGAAATCCATGTACTCCAAGGCCTTGCAATGTTGTGTCAGGCCGAGCAGGCCGTTGACCGCCACGCCACCAGTGAGTTCAGGACGTATGTTGGGCTTTAGGATGAGCGCTTCGAGGTGCGGATGATGGGCTACGATGAGATTGATATTGGCAACATCGAGCTGGCTGGAACCCATGACTCCCAAGATATCGACAGAGGTCAGGCTACGTATGGAAGCCATGCCATCTATGATGTTTTCGGAGACACCGCTGGCGTCTCTGATCTTTAACTCTTCGAGAAGCGGACCCCTTCTACCAACGTCGTCGAGGGACATAGCCCGAAGTGCACTCATCAATGTGTCCAGCGTAAGATATCCAGTGCATGCATGACGCTCTCGCGCAAAACCTCCTCTCCGATGCTTCTATCTCTTATTCGAAGCCTTCGTAACGATGGAAAGGTACGCCTTTGGTTTGTTCAGTTGGAATTGACCCCCAGTAAATCGGCCGGTTGGATGTGGTGAGGGTCACAGCTTCAAGCCTCTCGCGGGCTGCCAGCATTTTCCACCCTTGCCATGAGAGGTCACTCAAGGGGGCAACCCGCAAGTCGTGGACGATGCCGCAATCGATCTCGAGTTGACATGCCCAGAACTTGAAGGGGTTTTTGGAGACGAGCTTTTTGATCTGCGGCGCGATGGTGGCAACTGCCGCGACTAGGGATTTTGCCCTCGCTGTTGTGCACTTCCATTGCGGGGTTCATGAGAGGCAGTCCAAGCGTGTGAGAGAGACCTCACGGGAATAAAGACGGATGCGGGACTAGGGCAGGGACTAGGGACTAGGGACAAGAGAGCAAGGCAGGGCGCGAGGAATTCGTGAGGTAGTGATAAGATTGATTAGATGCTGTTCCCAAGAGGGAACAGCCTACTATAAGTACATGGACAGATAGAAATATAGACGTTGAGGCGACTTTACAATAGTACAGACAACAACAATAAGAA
>WSTV01000163.1:3637-44246 GCA_019632285.1 Tulasnella sp. 332
TCAACATTGGCCTTGACTTCGTATGTATGCGTTGTCTCGTCTTCTCCTTCCCCGTTTGTTTATATACACCCACATTCTCTGCTCCACTATGGACACTTCTCCCTCCACCTCATCCCATCGACATCATGCATCATACCGACGATGATTGGCACGCTTATCTTTGTATGGTATCAATGATCATGACACGCTGGATGACGTTTTCTTATACCCATAAATATCAACGCTTTGGGATATTTTTGGTCTGGGTTCACGGGTTCATGATGCTGTTTTTGGACCTTACAATCAGAGCAATCTGGAACATCATGGAAGGCTACGACGGTCTGTGTTTAATGTTACCAACACATCAAACGCGTGTTTGTGGTTGAAGACCATCCGTAGATTGGATGGCGAATGTTGCTCTTTCGGTCAATCTTTTAGACACCGAGCTCTCTCTGTGGCCCCAACTGAGTGACTGCTTCGACTCGATTCATGGATCTTGAGCTGTCCCCCCATTCGCCTATTTGGACAACCAATGGCAATTCATCGATGCACGCCACTGCACAATCCCTTCTCCGAACGGTGCACAATTTCTGCAGACCGTACCTTGAGTATTCCAGTCGGGTGGAACCGGGAAACTTGTGCTCCAGATAGGTGATCCGAACGAAGGAGAGGCACATTTTATATGCGAAGCCCCCATTCAATGAAGTTCTGGGGGAAAGAGGAAGAAAAAAAAACACCAAGACTACTCTCTCAGGTTCGTTTCACAAGTGTCTGGTTGGCGGAACCAAACCGAGCTCAATATGTCTGGGCCTTCCGTTTAAACTCTCGGCCACAAAGGTTGTTTCGCCATACCCCAGATTTTGCCGCGTCGGCAAAATTTGACAGACGCTTATCAGTGGGTGCTGCGAACCCATGCAACTTCCGCAGCGCGGTCGTGTGCAACCAGTCTATCGGAGCTACGAAGATGTTTGACTTGGCTTCTGGTCTTTTGAAACAGATCCTCCTCCTTCAGTCAATAGAGATGAAGGAGTCCATCGAAGCTCGTCCGTCACAGTTAGGTCCCCGTATAAATCGGAAAATCTCGTTGGTCACAGCACAGTTCCTGTTTCCGAATCGTTCATTGCGGTTCCGACTCGGCCAACACTACTGACATCCATCATTAAAGGAGGACGGACCCTGGTTATGATAGACGAGCACAATCCCGGATGATCAACGCGCTTTTCGTGATTGAGAGACGTGATCCTGGATAGTTGCTGGTTCAGGAGATCAGCACTGGCTTCGGCCCAGCCTGACCATATCGGAACTGAGCCACTTCAATTAACAAACAAATCAAGTATGCTCTCCACGAGCATTATCTAGCGGCGAATCATATATCCAGGTATTAACATCCGTCCGGTATTTAGATTCTAATGAGGCGGCCCGACCGGCCAGACGGAAGAACTGCATGCACTCGATGTATCTTGCCATCGTCGTCGAGTGCTTTCCCAACTGTCTTGAAAGAGTAGTAGGCATGTCTCATGGTCTTGCCTGAAGGGACGGTCGGTCTAGAAGTGCACAGGATTGCTTCGGAACTTCGACCCAAAGTGTTGATGGTTCCGACATTTCACAAGCTGGCATCCTCGACAACCACGACTGCATAGCATCCACACCGTCCCTAGAAACCCGTCTCTGAGCTTGCCTGCGTCTGGATGTTTAACGGCGATCCTATGTCCAGAGTCCAAAGTCCATCACCAGCACTGCCAATCGCGAGACCACGGAGAAACCTCGCGACTTTCAACTGAGCACATGCCTCTCAACCTCTTGAAAACTTTACACCACCAACTCCTGAGATCATAACAGTTCGGCTCCAACGAGGCAGTTGAGGTCCGATCCGTATCAACTTCGGTTGTAGATAACTTGGAAATCCATGGGCAGTACGGGTTGCAACATCCATCCCCGCCGTTCGACCTGTCAATCAGGAAGGAAGATCCCCTCTTGTGGACGGTTGCCATTCAGTTTCCCGTTTACGATCTCTATGGCAGCTCCATTTATCTCCTGCTTATATTTGCAGGGGCTTTAAAAGGTACCAATGGCATTGATGACCGGGTACCTTGTGCTCTCGGCCGACAGGGTCGCTCACCAGCATTTTATCCGAAGATTTCCAAGGCTCTGTGTAGGCGATTGGGACCACTTCCTTGGCCGAAATATACATATATATGCCGCACAGTCTATCGTAAATTCTGGTCACGTCGTCTTCGCTCTTCTTTTCATCTTTCCTCTGTCTTGCTTTCCCCGCTTATCAGCTCTTGTTGCCGCGAAGCTCCCTATATATCTCCTGCCCATCGCCCAAAGTTCGCCACACCCCCTCTTCGGACGCCCCCCTCGTCGCTCTCTCGCTCTCTCGCTCTTTGGTATCGTTGTGGCTGTGAAAGCCTTCGCTCCTTCTCCGCAGCGCCCGCTCTCTGTGAACTCTGCTTGAAGGTCGCCGACGTTCCCCTAAGTATTTGACTAAGTGTATCCACCATATCAGATTAAACCTCGGCGAGAAACCCGCAGCAGTAAGGAAGTGAATGGATTGGCCAACAGTTGCAGACCTTGTGGATACTGGCCCATGGTATCATAACAGAGGTGCGTTAGGCGATGGAGTAATACGTCACTTCACCCAGGCCTGACGCTCCTTCAAACCTTCTCGAATCGGTGCTCCTCAAGGCATCGTGCTCCTGAATTGTTGTCTTCTCTTGGCTATTATGACTTCATATACGAACGTGAGTATCAGAGTTATGTGCTTCGTATCTCATAGCCCTGTCCTTACAGGATTTGACCATGCGACGATAGGGCTTTGATGGCAGCATGACGGGAGGGCTACAGCTCATCCCGCAGTGGCAGGACTACTTTCACAATCCGGACGGGTCCACGTTAGGCAAGTCATTATGTCCACACCGCATTTTTTTTTATTGAGGCTGACAATCTCACGTTGGCCTACTTGTACTGCTAGGGTTGATGACAAGTGTACAGAATATTGGGGCGCTACTGGCACTGCCATTCGCCCCGTTCGTGAGCGACGGCCTCGGCAGACGCCGGGGGTTGCTCATAGGCAGCTGCATTATGCTGGGGGGCGTGGCGTTGCAGACGCAATCGGCTAGCATTGAGCAGTTCATCCTCTCCAGGGGCTTGAGTGCGTCGCTGCTCCCTGAACTTGGCATGCCATCATTTCTTTGACTAACATCATTCTCGCACGGACAGTCGGGTTCGGGCTCGGATTCGCGACCAACGCCGCTCCACTTCTTATCGTGAGGATTTCTCCTCCATCCTGCTCACCCTGTTGACCAATTTACCCTTCCATTTAGACGGAGTTAGCGTATCCGACGCAGCGAGGTCCAATCACTGCGTCATACAACTCGTCGTGGTATCTTGGGTCGATCGTCGCAGCAGTGCGTTCTCCAGTGCGCAAAATGGGACTCTAAGAATACTGAATTTTTCTCTCCTGCTTTGCAGTGGACCACCTTCGGCACTTTCAGGATGACTGGTACGACCTGGTCGTGGCGCATCCCATCTCTTCTTCAAGCTTTGCCCTCTGTTCTGCAATTGACGCTCGTTTGGTAAGTCTTCCGACTGGGTCCCAGTGATTCAAAAGTGACGGAACATAACCTCACGATTGTCTCCGCCCTCGATAGGTTTGTACCAGAGAGTCCGCGCTTTCTCGTTTCAAAGGGGAGGGTGCGTTCCGGTGTTTGCACGCTGATTGAGCTCCTGACTGACGGTACGGACAATTCACAGGACCGAGAGGCTAAAGAGATCCTAGGCAAGTATCATGGTGACGGCAATATGAATCATCCATTGGCAGACGTGCGTCCTAGTGTATAATGTCTACAATTTGGTTGGCTGACGAGTCGTCCTTCATTGTATGCCCTACAGTACGAATTCAATGAGATCAAAGAAGCGCTGTTGATGGAGAAGGAGCTCGAACAGCCGTCTTACATTCGTCTCTTCGCTACCAAAGGAAACAGGCGTCGCATGAGGATTATCGTCGCTTTAGGATTCGTGAGTACTTCAGCCCCGCATTCACTAGAATTTTTTGACCAATGTCGAGTTTTGCTACCCCCTTCAGTTCTCCCAATGGAGTGGAAACGGCCTTGTATCATATTATATTAATCTAGTCTTGGAAACGGCGGGAATAGAACAAACTAGTCTCAAGACGCTCATCAATGCGATCCTCCAAGTGAGAGAAGCCCTGGACGGTCTTGCGCTAATGCCCTGAAGCTTAATCCATCAAAATTGTAGCTGTTCAACTTCTTTATGGCAATTGGGAGCGCCGCCATTGTGGACCGAGTGGGCAGGAGAACATTGTTCTTGATCAGCAATTGTGGGATGCTCGTCGGTGAGCTGAGCATTCCAGATATCTTGCTTTCTGTTCATGCTCATAGTTCATCTGCATCAGCCTTCGGCCTGTGGACTATGCTGTCAGCACTACGGGAGCAGACTGGGTCAAAGGTCGCTGGACAAGCTACCGTCGGCATCATTGTGAGTCGTCATGCACTTTCAGCCCCGTAAGAAGTTAAGCTCACCCTTTGGTCTCGATGTTTGTAGTTCTTGTATTACGGTTTCTATGACATTGCATACTCGCCGTTGCTGGTGGCTTACACCGTGGAGATTCTCCCGTTCAACGTCCGTGCCAAGGGCTTCGCTGTTATGGTGTGTACTTTGATTTCTTCTCATCGCACAGAACCTGCGCTTGGCTCAATGCGTTGTCCTGGATCCATTCATAGAACTTTACAGTGAGCTTTGCGTTGATCTTCAACCAATACGTGAATCCAGTGGCCTTGAAGAAACTGGGGTGGAAATACTACCTCTTGTACGTTCGTTCCTGGTTGTCCATGTGCGGTCACAGCGGTCGCATTTCTCAAAACCTCCCGCTCCAGCTACTGCGGATGGCTTGCATTTGAACTCGTCTTCGTTTACTTCTACTTGTGGGAGACTAAAGGGCGCACGTTGGAGCAAACAGCGGCTCTGTTCGATGGTGACGGTAGCGACGACGCACGTGAGCCACCCGCATTGATAAAGTCCTCGGTTGATCTAGTTGGCTGAATCTCTACTTTCGCCTATCCAGTGCAGGAATATGGGGCAGAACGCATTCGACATAGGTCTCTCACATCTGATAGTGGCGAGCACATGATCTCCCACCGCGAAATCTCACCAAGGTCAGAAAAATATAACGGCGAGCACTTTGAAATGAGCACCGTCACCCAGCAACGCACGAGATATGACTGGAATCGGGCGCATGAGGAACGGGCGAGGCGGGAAAGCCAACTCTACCGCCGCGATAGTCAGATGGTGGTCGAACAAAACCGGCAAAGGCGTGAACACCAACGGAGGGAGAGCCGAATCCAGGAGCTCGTCGACAGCATAATGGACCCATATACGAACCCCGCTCGTGTCAATCTTACTCGCAGTCCGAGCTATGCTAACCATACCCCCGACCGTCTGAGTCCAGTCTCTTCCACAACCAAGAAAGCCAACCCCCCTCTATATTTCCCTTAATACACCACAATTGAAAGCGTCTTTTCATGAGGCATCCTTTGTTATTCTGATTATCGATGTGTCTTTGATTCGTTGTCTGCCGACAGGTGCTTGGGACCATGTACGCTATGATGTGTAAGATAGGCGATATCACTGATGTGGTATACTCAAAACTGTGTATGGGAAACAAAAATCGTCTTATTCTGGAACCCAGACCGCGACGCCGTTAGGAGGACATGTGAAGGTACCCCGTCCCTGGCTCGAAACCGTGACACGGGCAGCGTCTACGTCGTTGGCCATAATATTCTTCCAGGTCAGGCTTGAATGGTTTCTTCCGACAGTGATTTCCTTCACAAACGGCGCAGACCTTCCCAAAGGGTATTCATTTTCTCAGTGACCTCAGCATCAGCAATACAAAAGAAGTAACTCACCTCGTGGCCACGTCAGCGTTGGAACAGAGCACGACGCAGCCGTCAGGGTGGCGACTAGGCTCGATGGAGGAATCGCCATGCCTAACCCACCCGATGCAATTCCGGCCATCGTCGCCCTTGAAATAATCCGTGATTGCCCCGTAGGCCCATTTGGCCCGTACTTTCATTAGGGTCTGTACCTTGCTCGCTAGGACCTCGTCGTAAAGATCAGCATGGTAGACACACCTGAAGGGGGAAGTCAGGACCTGTTGTGTGGCATGCGGCGAGAGAAAGAGTTCAAGTGGACGTACGGATGTCCATTTGGTCTGAGAAGGATGATCGCATAAGCTTGGAGCTTGAACTCTCTGCCGACCTGAGGGTCCCAATTACGATATTCAACAACTATATTCAAAGATACAGAGTGTCCGAATACATACCCAACTCTCCAGAGAGCAACCGATAGCGGTGTCGTGATTGTCCACGAACGTCACGGCATCTAACGGCCTCCGGTCAACAAGTGACTCTTTCAAGATCAGCCGCAGATCGTATTCTGAACCCTGGACGCTCGCTCGGTGAAAGTTGTAGTGCAAGGGTACGTCGAACATGGACACCTGGGGTTTCAATTTAAATGTCAGATCCACTTTACTGCGGCTCGCTAAGCATTTAGAATCGGAAGGAAATCATGTGTATCAACTCACCGGGGCGTTTAGTATTGCCATATACCGTTCAATCGATTTGACTCTATGATGTATGGCTTTCTGGGTCAGTTCTTCGAGTTCAGGGCTGTTTTTGAATCTGTGCAAGTTGGCAGCTCACGAGTCAATCCAGAACTCCGACACGACAAATGCGCGCTCAAATCCCGGCTGATCCCTTGCGACTTTGATGAAGTCGCGCAAGAAATCTCGATCCATGTGTTTGCACGCGTCCAAGCGAAGTCCCCCACAGCCTGTTTCCTGTTTGTTTAAGCGAACATGATCTATCAGTCGTCTGCAGATGAGCGTTCTCCCATTACATCCATGGATAGAGCAGGAATAGGCAAGGAAACTGAGAGAATTGCACCTTTAGGACCCATGCAGCCCAGTCGAGGTAATCCTTTCTAACTTCTGGATGCCGCAGGTCAATCTGAGAAACGGACTAACGTGTGAGAAACTCATCCGCGGGCAAGCTCTTTGCAAGGCTCACATCAATGCCGAGGAGGTAGTCATCTTTGAATGGCCGTTTCAGTTAGCTCAATGCCCAGAGAAAGGCACTGTATGGATCTCAACTCACAATTGCCAAGCTCGCGGTCGACTTTCGGTGACCACCCTTTATGGCCCTGCCCGACAATCTTATAGATTGCTTTTCTCTTGGCGGCCTGATCCCAGTCGACACCTTGGGCGAGCAACAAGACAGGTGTCAGGATGACAGGGAATGTTTAATTGGTGTAAGCGGATGCCTCACCAGTGAAGTGCGATTGGTTCCATTTCATGGTACTATACTGATCCAAAAGTTAGGAAGAAAGGTCATGATTTGAGCTTGCATCAAAGCTCGGCACACCTTGTCCCCTCTTCCGTTGAAATCGAAGGCGGTCCACCCCTGTGACATGTATTAGCAATAACGGACACGCAAGTTGGAAATCTTAACCTACCTCAATCTCTTTTGGAGGGCCTAGGTCGAGAAGGCGGTTCTCGGGGTGGACCTCCACCGCTTGAAAACGCTCGGTTCGATCTGCACCAAGTTTGTGCTACGTGGCGTGGGTGTAAGTTCAAAGTCTTCTATCAGGAACTTGCAACGATTGCGTACGTTGAGAACAGCGTCCAAGAGAATGTCTATGCCGTGCGCCTTCGCGGTTTGGATGCATTGGAGGAACTCTTCCTTGGTGCCCCACCGGGTAGCCGTAGTTCCCTTCTGATGAAACTCGCCTAGATCCCACTTGTGTGGCGGGGGTATGAGCAATCTGCGTCTGCGGTTCTTACTCAAAGGCTAACCCTGCGATGGCACTATTAGCTCGGCGAGTTTGGTTCAATTATCAGTACCCACAAGTCATAAGCGTCGTATCCCCGGCCTTCCTGGAAGTTGAGAGTGGTTTGGGTCAATAGGGTTCCCGTGCTGGAGCTTGAACACTATATACAGGTACCATCGCCTTATTAGGGGCTGAGACGGAGGACAGATTAGCATATCTAACAGTGATGTAAAAAGCTCAGGTCGTAACCGCTTACGGGGAAGCCAGACTTGGGTACAACCTAAACCCGCGAGTAGTGGTATCTCATTCTCAAAGTGCTGCCACCAGGATATCCCAGGAGGTGGAAGACTCTCCCATTCGAAGAACTGGAGCTGAAAATAGCACAAAAGGTGTTCAGTGTTGCAGATCCATTGTTTAAGTGGTTTTTTGAAGACAAAATGAATTGTCCCCGACCATGAGATGGTTGTCTTCATTGTCGCCAGTCGTCATACGAGTGAGCGCTGGGGTCGATCCTCTGATCCTGTGCAGTAGTAGCGAGATCCATTCAGAGACCATGGGCGCCGGAAGTTGAGAGAGCAGTGCCGAGTGTCCCAGCCTCGAAGCACGTGGCTTATATTATAATTAGATTACGTACTAAGGTCACCAGGGGGTCTGTGCACGAGCGTTGGTACCTAACCCAGTCCCGGATGATCTTCCATCATCAACAGCAGCAGCAGCAAATGCGGGGATGACGCATAAGCGAAATACGACGGCGCCTAAATCGCTAGTTGGAGCCAAAAGCTGTCAGGGTCATGGGCGGATCTTGTCGCTCATAACCGGCCGACTGTTGGAAACATGAGACAAGAGGTTTTCTTGATACTTCTGACTGCTGTAAAATTTGAATGGCACAGCTAACACCGACTCCGAGCCATCTTCGAACAGTACTCGTCATTTCGTCCATATCGGGTGTAACCTTATTGGGCAGCTTTGTCAGTGGAGCCCTCACTGTCGCACTGCCATCCATCGCTGCCGACCTTGGTATAGCAGACGATTCTTTGCAATGGCCGTCTTCCATGTACGCGTGAGTAGTTACCTTATATTCACGAATTCTGGGCTGTCTACCTACTGAAGTGAGCCTCTCCACAAGTCTCGTCAACGGAGCCTTCCTTCTCCTAGCCGGTGGTCTGGCGGACACACTCGGAAGAAAGACTCTATTCTTAACTGGAACAGCTTTGTTTGTTGTGCTATCACTGGCGGTGTCGTTTGCGAAAAGCTCCTTATCCTTTACCATTCTCATGGCCCTCCTTGGACTTCCGCCTGCTGTCCTTGCTCCTGCAGGTACTGGAATACTTGGAGCCGTATTCCCACCGAGTCGTACAAAGGCCATAGCATTCGCTTCTTTAGGAGCGGGGCAACCCATTGGCTTCATCGTAGGTCTAGTCTTGGGCGGTATCTTTGCGCATAAATGGTACGCCAGGGAAAAGCCGCAGGCCTTGGCGGTCGATAACAGCTGACGGCGATTTACGTTGCACGATAGGCGCGCTCTTTATTGGCTCCTGGCAGCTCTATCTGCGTGCCTTGGTGTTCAAGCTATTTTTTCGCTCCCACCCGACATCCACCTCTCCAGAAAGCAGATCTTCGGTCAGCTCAAGGAATTCGACTGGACGGGCGCTTCTCTGAGTGGCGCTGGCGCAACCTGCCTTATTTTTGCTTTATCGTAAGTTCTGGTTTCCTCCGTAAACCTGTCTTCGCTCCCGACTTGACAGATCTTTTTTCTAGAGACGCCGAGTCTGCTCCCGACGGATGGTCAACCCCATACATACCGGCTCTCCTTCCGACCTCGGCTACCTTCATCGTTAGCTTCCTCTGGTGGGAAGAGAAGCGTGAACGGGACCAAAAACACACACTTCTTCCGTTGAGCATATGGAAGGCGAAAGGCCTAGGGACCATGATCGGCGTCGTATTCTTTGCCTGGGCTCGTACGTACAGTATCACGGCTTGATCACCATCCCTCCCTGCCATTGACCTGACCACTCGACGTCCTTAGCTTTCAACGCGCTGTCTTATCTCTGCACTCTCATGTATCAGCAGGTGCAACTTCTCTCTCCGATTCGTACCGCCATCTACTTCCTTCCAATGTGTGGTGCAGGTGTGCATCTTCTCCTTTCTTTCTCTTTTCCCCTCAGGGGGTGGAGCTGATAGTTTGAGAATGCCCAGGCCTCTTCCTAAAGTAGGCTCCTCTCTATCGAAATGATAGCATGAGTCGAAGGACTGAATCTTTTGGTTTATAGTGTTCTGGCAGGAAGCCTCACAGGCAAGGTTTCTACACTTAAACTCATTCTTATCGGGGTTCTCTTGAATGCGGTGCGTTGTTGTACCGACGTGGCGATTCGCTGCAATCCCTGAACCTGATTGTCCTCATTGAAAGGCCGCGTGCTCTGCCTTCATATTTGTAAGTTATCTTATAAGTTTGCAATCATCTCGAGTCTCCCAACAAGAGCTTGAATTGACCCATAGCTGAACCCAAACGCTGGCTATGCGCTTGGAATGCTTTGGGTGAGCACTGTAACGAAGAGATTCCGCGCTGCGTACGACGCTGCTCAAGCCAAGCATCATAGGTCATGTTGTTAACAGTTGGACCAGACATTTTGTGAGCACAAGGGGACTCGACGCAAATTGACGCTGAAGCTAATCGCACTACTCTCGTAGCTTCTCTGCCGCCAATCTCCTTATACAAAACAGCGTGGGTCAAGATCAACAAGCCTTGGCTGGCTCACTCTTCAACGTAGCAACCAAAGTCTGTCCTTGTACCTCATCATACAGATGTATCACTTAAATCCCCTCTTGCCGCACCTAGTTCGCCACGGCGTTTGGCCTGGCGATCTGCTCAGCCATATCAACTGCGACCTCACGAAAATACACAGCACAACACAGTGTAATCGGTTCTGCCAACGACGAGTCTACGATATCGGCGTCATCTAGTACGCGTACAATCTTGTCAACTTCATCTGGCATCTCGTCCCGAGCGCTCCTCGAAGGCCTGCGCGCTGCAGGTTGGGCGTGTTTGGTTTTCAACGTTTTATCCATCACAGTTGCTGTCGCCGGATTACGAGGTGGAGGGGATACTGCGGCAAAGCGCAGAGCAGGCGTTGAAGTGATTGGTGACGGCTTGGGTCCGTTTTCAGATCCATCACTATCCTCAGCACCATCACAGCAACAGCTCGAAGCTCTAGGGAATAATTTTGAGCTGAGGAGGTTGCCCACGCGCAGCTCTGACGCTGAAGGAGATAACGCTGCCGCACGATCTCGCCGTCTGCCAGGCCAGCCTATAGCCGAGGCGCCGAACGCAACTGGATCAAATATCATTGAGGGAGACTCATAGCCCATACTAGTCGCAAACATACAGAGAGACCATTGGCTACCTAGGGATTGTGACTCCTACCGCTGTAATGCTTGAAACTATTGCATTGGCGTCGTCGATCTTGAGCCGTCAGCTGAAGCGAACCTATTCTTGAGATGCATCAGGAACTGTGCCAGGCGACCTTCCCACGTCGTGAGGTGTTCAAGGTTTAAGATGAAGCGGTTCTGGCCTGAATTCTGGGCCAATATGGTTCGCTGCTGCATCACTCGACTCAACTGTTATCGCAGGCGGATTAATTGGTATATGAAGACAAGTAAGGAACAATCCTCCTTACTTCATTGAGTATATATATAGAGTAATGAAAGCTCAAGGAACACAGAAGAACATCATCAGTCAGCACAAGGAAGGGCACATAAGTGGTAAAGGGAACATCAAGGAAACTACAAGTAAGGAAGGTTCAACAATCTTAGTAATCATCAAGTAATCGGACAATCATAGAGGAGGTGTTAGAATTGGGTACTCGATGCGGTGGTGTAATGTGATTATATTCCTCTTTTATGGATAGATAGAGATAGATACAAAAAGATACAAAAACAGGATAACTATTAATTAATCTTACGTTGCCTCCTTGATTCTGCCTGGTCAGCATATCGAGTGTGCAGCGTGTGAAAACGCGACGCGATGTGGGAAAAATGGATGAACAGTGTGAACGAGGTATTTGGGTGAGAAGTGAAGAGCAAGGGAATGTGAGGGTGCGCTAGTGCACAGCCCTCGCCCTGTATGGAAGAAGAGGGGGCAACAGGGAAAATATGATGAGGGAATAATGATGGACAGTGGTAGGAAAGAACGGGGCAGAGCAGCGTATATCACAAAACGTGAGCTAGGAGATGTTCGGGCCAAAGTGGGATATTGGGCTTGAACTCGATGATCATGCAAACACTTCCGCACAACAGAAGGTGAGAGAGTAGAGTTCAAATAAGGACTTAGCCAAAAGAGAGAGAATGAGGCTCATAACACTTGCCTCATGTATTCTCTTGTTATATCTAGTCTGTTGAGACTACTTCATCAAATGTTGTGTGCAACATTGACCCATAGTCCTCATCAAGTATCCTGCTCATTTCACTCCACATCCTAAGTGTCATAGTTTAATGTCCTATTTGTGACAACATCCCTGTGTTATAAGGTGGATTGCCTTTGCTATGTGAAATCACCCTTATTACTGGATATGTCTGTTGAGACCAAAACACATGACATGCACACTATAGGCAAACTACTCAATCTATGAGAAGTGATCTTGTTTATGCTCTGGTCCTGCATTTGGTTCTTTGCAGATTTCCAGAATTAAGGACAAAGTGGTTTGCCCGCATTGCACACATTGTGCATTTTGGTCTCAACAGACATATCCAATAATAAGGGTGATTACACATAGCAAAGGCAATACACCCATAACAAACTCTCTCGCCTCCCAACTTCTCTGTTACACTCCCTACCCTTTCTAACATCCTTCCATCAACCATTCCTGGCTCACTTGCCATTCCGGACCTCATATACGTCAATGGTGAACCCTTGCAGAAGTGCACGGTGCAGGACTAGAACGAAGCAGACTTGGGTCAAGGGTTAGAGGTACCACTCAAGGACTGGGAGAAATGGCAGTACACAGGGATGAATCGCGCATGGTGGGGTGCCAAGTATCAACAGAGGCAGAAGATCGCTCTAGAATATGCTCGGTACATCTCTTGCATTGCTGTGTAAGCAAGAGGCTAATTACACCGTCTATTGTTGCATAGCTTCGACAGTGACGATAAAGCGTTCATCGCTGCTTACTCTGAGGCGAACAAAACCACAACCTCCCTCCCCAACGCGATCACAGCTCGAAATCCAGACATAAAACGCAGAACCAGCAAGAATGGCTCGTACTCTAGCCGCTCCAGTTTCCTCCTGCTCATCTAGCGCATCGCCCCCGTTATTGTAATCTACACTGTATCTTGATCTCCTAATATTCTCTCAAGGCCACATTTTCTATTCTATTTTCTTCCTTTATTGCACTCAACGAGATCCTCGGTGAATGTTGAGGGTGCCCGTCACTGTCATGCACCACAAGCCTGGTGCCCATAACAGCCCACCCCCATTCAACATCCCGTGCAGTCCGCGATGCACCCTTTAACCGATCCTTCCAAGTATTAATCAGTTCGCGCCTTAGCAGCGCCGGAGTGAGCACATACCTTAAGATTACGCAGAGAGATCGGAGAATTGAACAAACACACCCATAATCAATTCCCAACGTCTTTTCCGTGTGATTAATGCTCAAAGAGACTATTGATATGAGCGGGCGCAATCACGCGCGTTGAGAATGGGTCGCGGAGTACGCCAGGACAGCATTGACGGATGGAGGGAGATTTCAGTATTTTTTTCTCGTCACCTTCAAAGGTCTCAATGCGGTATTCATACACTCAGAAAACCAAGAGAGCTGGCATAAAATTCTTGAGTGTCGGTGTGCCACACCCCGCGCTCTAGTCTCTGCAGAGCATTTACACGTTGGTCGAGAGAAAATCGAACAGGGTGCGGTTGATCGGAACGAAGGTGCCAAGATCAAACTACTACAGGCAGCGTTGGTCGGCGCGGCATAAGCTCAGCACGAAGGGCCATCATACCAGTTCAGAGCGAGCCTGCCACACCAACATATCGAAGAAATCCATGGTCAAGTGATTTCCTACAAAAGTTGAGAGGCAGGTCGGAAAAGGATTCCAAATGAGCACAACTGAAGTATCGAGGTAGACAGATACAAATACTTCACGGAAATGCGCCGGTACTTTCTTGGGTGGTATTCGATTCGAACGTTGGAAGGTGAGAGGGTTCGATGCTCGATACTCTCTCATACCACGTCCGCGGCGGGATCGAACATTACAATGGAAGGTTCAAAGTGTGGGCACCTCATGCCCAGTATAACGTTTTCGTGCTGATACAACAGCAGCCTTGACGACGGGGCTAAGCTCATTAAACATGCGTGGCAAAGATTCCGTGCGTTCGGGGTGGTTCGGTCTCAATTGGCAGAGCAGAGGAGATCGAGGCCGCACGGACGTCACAGTCAGATCCAGATATGGACAAGAGGCCAGGCGGCATCCAGAGATGGTATGCATGACGACCCGAAGGCTGACGCGCGAGAGACAAAACGAAGCAGAGAGCGGCGCGTTGGATCGTTGAGCAATTGGTGATGAGAACGTGGGAGGAAGCTCGTCAGTCGGGTGCAGCAGGCCTCGGCTCCACTGCGCGATGCGCCTGTTGGTTCCGTCGAACCTGCGCCACAAAACGCGCGCAAATCCACAGGAGGAAGTGAAATATGACTACTTGCTTGTTACAACCTATGAACGGTGCTATGCGAAAGGACGACAGACAACCATGTGAAAAAAAAAATGTCATTGGGGAAGATGTTGATCAAGAAACGACCTCGGAACCAAGAGGAGAAAAATTACAACAGGGCCGTCAGAATACGTATGGCAATAAACATGCAGAGAGATGATGGAGCAACAGATGCGAACAACGAATGAAAAAAAATTCAAAAATCAATATATCTGGAAATGTGGTTGAAGGGGTTTCATGAGGAGACAGCAGATGCTATTTCGGGGTATGTGATTGGCCAGTCAACATCAGATTTCATCTCGCCATCCCACTTCCACATCGAGTCATCCGAATAGTATCTCCCATCCGAGGAACCGATCATGTCCCACCACTCATTCGGCTCAGCAACCGGAGGAGCCTTGACCGCTGTCGATGTTGTATGTCCATCCTCCCCAATGTGCGAGTCTGGAGTTGGGCCTTGGCTAGACGATGACTGGACGAGTTCCGGCGTCTCGCCGATCACTGCATCCTCTTGAGAGAATTGCGAGTCGTTGATCATCCATGAGAAGTCGAGCGCATCATCCTCCTGCTTGGTGGCCTGACCCTCCACCTTCACTGCAGGCGGATCTGCCACCAGCGCCTCGGTCTTCAGTGGCGAGTCCCCTAATACGGCAGGGTTTCCAACATTCAAGAGGGCCAAGATGGCCTGAAGATCCGGGGGAGGAGGGTGATCCTGCTTGACGGTGGAGCCATCGATGGGCTGCTCCAGCTCTTTGAGGCTAACCTCGAGGAAGTTCAATGCGGTTTCGCTTGATGCACCGGCGGCAACCGCGTCCTCCTCACGTTTCACATCGAGCTCATCGCGAGGATCCACACGCGGCCGCTTCGGAGGGGGCGCGGTGATAGCGGCAGGGGAGCCTTCAGCGCCTGGGCCATCTTCATGACCTCGCTTGCTAGAGGGACGAGGCACCTCAGCTGGAGTGATCTTTGGTGTGGACTTGGACGCACGCCGCTTTGGGGGCGGTGGAGCCTTGATCTTGATGGGACCTTTCGCCTTCGCAGCTCCACGTCCTCCGGCGATCAGCGGAGACTTTGGGGTATTAGGAGACTCTGTGACGGTGGCTGGCGTGGGGGCCTGATTCGGTGGTGTCAACGCCTGAGCGGCAGGAGAAGAAGCAGCTGCCTTCCGGAACTTGCTCGAGATCGCGGGAGGCTTCTGGATAGGCGCCTGCCCTTGCTGTGGAAGCGGCGGTTGCTGTTGTTGTTTTTGGAGTTCATTCTCATGTGGTGGTTGTGGCCCGGGAGGCGGATTCGCCTGGATGCGCGTGGGCTCTGCGGTCGGAGGGCGCGGAAGGGTTTGGCCAGCTTGATGGGCGACCGGGAGTTGGCTGCCCAAGAATTGTGGTTGCTGCTGCTGTAGCGCCCGCAACTGTTGCACAGAGGGGTGCGTCGGCTGCGCCAGCCCCATCGATCCCAAACTGTCAGCTGAAGCGAGGATGTTCTTGATGCGCATCAGGAATTGTGTCAAATGGCCCTGCCATGTCGTAAGGTGTTCGAGGCCAAAGATGAAGCGCTTCTGTTCCAAATTCCGCGCCAAGATCGTTCGCTGCTGCATCAATTGGCTCAACTGTTATTGTAGATTGGTTAGTTGATATTCAGGAACGGGAACTACAGAAAAGTGTGCTCACAATGAATATGACCTGTTTAAGCTCTTGCTCCTCCTGAGGAAGCAGGAGGTAGAAGGATGGCAGATTGTTGGCGGCCTGCATAGCGAGGCCGTGCATCATATGCATACGCTGCTCGATTGATGTATGGTGCGAAGGGGGGACATCCAGCATCTCAAGAAGTCCTGCGATCGGTGGATGATAAGCAATTAGATATAATAGAACAATGTGAGTCGCATCGGCGAACCTTTTTGGCTAAACGCGTTCATGATATTCCTGGTGTGCAGCGTCGCAGCCTCGATCTGTTCCGGAGTAAACCTCTTCTGGATTATCTGTGGGAGCCCGCCCGCCACGGCAGCAGGCCGATTCCGACCGTTTACCTGGGCGGCTTGTTGCAAGCTCGATCCATTGTTTAATCCCATCTCGCTCGGCTGGCCGCGATCCATCTGGCCATCGGCAGCCGGTAGCGGTACGGCGCGATCGGTGGCTTGACTTGGGGGACGTGCAGCAGCCATAGCCGGGGTCTTCATCATAGCTGCAACCTGCTGCTGCTGTTGCTGCTCTAAAAGCTGCTGCTGCCGAAGTTGCTGCTGCTGTTGCTGCTGCTGTGCCTGTTGTTGTTGCTGTTGTTGCTGTTGTTGCTGTTGCTGTTGCTGCTGCTGTTGTTGTTGCTGCTGTTGCTGTGCTTGGTGTTGCTGCTGTGCCTGGTGTTGCGCCTGCTGCTGTTGCTGCTGTATGTTTAACCCCTTCCTTTGGGCAACGACGTCAGCGATTCTACATGAATAGCACGTTAGAAACTATTGAAAGGCGCCCAAAGATAACGGACGTATGTATCAACTCACCTCTGACGGTTAAGTTCGAAGTTCTGGATCTATGGGTCGTCAAGGCCGCCGTCAGGTTATATCATCAGTGTCCCGGAGACGCACGTCAAGCAAACTCAGCTCCTCACCTTTGACTCATCCCAGCCCATCTTCCTCAAGTCATCTTGCGACATCTTCAAAAGCAACTCAGCGTCTTTCATCCCTTGCATCTGCTGACCAGCTGTTGGCTGCTGCTGCTGTTGAGGGGGGACCTGCTGGCCCTGCTGTTGCTGCTGTTTCTGGACCTGTTGTTGAGCTTGTGCCTGAGCCACTCGCTGTGACAGCGCCTGCTTCTGTTGAGCCGCTGTGATCTGCTGCTGCTGCTGTTGTTGATCCTGCTGTTGCTGCTGTTGCTGAGGGGACGCTTGGATATTGTTCGGCAGTCCAGGAACGCTCTTCGGATTCAGGATATTCTGCAAGCGCTGATGTAGATGCTGCAAGTGTTTCGGGAGAGGGATGGGCGCTGTAGGATCCGACCCACGAAAATTGTGATACCAATGCTGCTCGAAGCGAGATAGAAGGCGCTCGTAGATCTTGGCCAGCTGCTCGGCAACGTATGGCGCCGCCTGCATCGGCTCGCCGTTGTGTCCACTGAAGTGCGGGAAGCCGATGTTAGCTCCAATCAGTCCCCATCTACTCGTTGCGTTAACCTACGAGGAACAATGACGATTGGGAAGGAAATATGAGTCAGATCGAACAGGTTCGATGACTCACGAGCGGTCATGAACACAAACACTCACCTGTTCCCAGCCTCCGGCAGCGCCCACCAACAGGAAGAGCTTCGCAAGATCCACATCTTTGCCCTCAATCATCGGCTTATCCAACGACAGCTTCGCCTGAGTCAGCCAGTGCTGGAACGCCGACCAGAAGAAGTGGTCCCAGCCCTGCGCGGCCGTCTTCTGCTGCTGGTGTTGTTGTTGTGACGGCGCAGTTTGTAGATCCAGGCTCCCCTGCGTCGGCCGAGCCTGATTCTGCTGACCAACACCTCCGCTCTGGTTCTGCTGCTGTTGCACAGTTGAAGGCGGGCGCATCTGCGGTTGCTGGGGAGCAGCTGACGGTACACGCTGCGGTGTGGCTTGCTGCTGCTGCTGCTGAGCCTGCTGTTGACCTTGGGTCTGGACTTGCTGTTGCTGAAGGGCCTGTTGCTGCGCGAACGCCTGTTGGTGCTGCTGCATGGCTTGTTGGGCTTGGAGATGCTGCGCCTGTTGGGGAGTGATGTTCGCAGGCCATCCGGGGTGGTGCGGGACCGGCGTGTTCCCGTTACTATATTATATGATTGCCAAGCGCATCAGTGACGCAAGCGCAAGGGGGACCCGCCGAACAAGATAAAGAGATACTCACGGCATATCTTGCGTCTGGTTCATCGCTCCCTGCAAATTCTTGATATTCTGCGAGTTCATCGCTCCCGCAAGCCCGGGCGGTGAACTCCCCGGCCCAACAGCAGCACCTCCGCCAGTGCCTGTCTGCTGCTGTCCTTGTCCCGACCCGCTCGCAACTGCGTTTCCATTTCCAGTTCCATTCGCATCTCCACCCATCCCAGGTAGTGGCAACGTCAACAAATGCTTCTTCGCTTGAAATAGCTTCCCCATCTCTCCCCAAAGCAAGTGCAAGTTCTGACCTGTCTGATTCAAGAGTTGAAGCTTTTGCGCGATCATGGGTTCCAACGAAGCAGCGTCCGGTCGAGTCTGGAGGGCGTTGACGACTACAGTCTGCTGACGCTTCACTGTCTCCATCTTTTTCCAGATGCCTTGCATTTCGACGTACAACTGGTCGACGGGGAGATTATTGAGTCGTTCGAGATGCTCGGCTCGGGTGGCCGCTGCCTGTCCCTGTTGTCCCTGTCCCTGTTGCGTCAGCTGTTGGGCTTGGGCTTGTTGATGACCCATGAACGGCAACGAGCCCATATTCTGCGCCTGTTGCTGTTGTTGTTGCTCTCTCTGCTGCTGCGCCTGCATCGCCTGCAACTGTTGATGGTGTTGTTGCTGTTGAATGAGATTTGACGCCTGGGCGGCCTGCTGCTGTTGCTGAGCGGCTTGTTGCTGCTGCTGCCTCTGGATCATCGCCTCGACCTGAGGGAGATGGTTGACCCCAGCCCCGACTCCAACAGCCGCCGCGCCACCTGGAGTGGCACCAGGTCCGTCTGAGCGGAGTCGTTGGCTGGCGAGAGCGAGGAGGTGGTTCTGGTTCTGGGCTTGTATGGCTTCTACGGAGTTTGCGGTTCCTCCCGTGCTACTACCGCCAGTCATCTGTTGTTGTTGCTGTAGAGCCTGGAGGTTGGAAGGGAGCGGCTGTCCGACAGCGCCAGCACCGCCCGAGGGATTCTGCGCGTTAAACGTTGGTGCACGCTCGTGTTGCTGTTGCTGCGCACGAGTCAGTAAAGCGAACTAGACATTCCATGGAAGAAAACAAGTCAGTGACACAGCTCATGACATTTTGCAGGACCAGAGGCGAAGCGATGCAAGAAAGGGAAGAAAAGAAGCGACTGGATAGAAGGCCGGAGGTGAAGCGGGGATTCGGATAAGCTTATCCCCGAGAGCATGAGGGGGAGGCCTGTCGCCATGTCCGAAACACGAAGCACAGGCCACTCGCCACCATCAGAGAGAAATAAGGTGTTGAAACGCAGCAACGGGCAGGTCCGGGATGGCGTTGAAAATTGGAAGAATTATGGATCTGAAGGGGCGGGGATATGAATGTTTGTCATGAGATCTCACCTGATCACGAAGATGTGGTGGTGGCGGCCCTCCCCTCTGCTGAAGGTTGAACAAGCTGTTGGCCATATTCGAGCCGGGTATCTGATTCAATCCGAGTATGCCGTTGCTCGCAGTGAGGCCCGCAGCCTGATTCTGTTGTTGTTGTTGAGCGGTTGCTGCTGCTGCGCCAGCTTGGTTGAGACGATTCTGCTGGGCGGCAGCGGCGGCGGCGTGAGGGTTCTGCCCCTGCGCTGCCATCATGGCGAGACGCTGCTGGTAGAGCGCCATCTGTTGTTGTGTGGCCTGAGGTAGTGGTTGGTGAAGGTTTTGGTTCTAAATACAAGGAGGGGGGGAAGGGAATAGGCAAAGGGAGAGAATTTCGTAAGTGACCAAGGAAACGGAAACGGGAGATCGCTCGAGATGGAACTGGTTGGAAGGAGAAGTAGAGGTAGCCGAGACAGAGGAAAAGCACTGAGTCGAGGCGACAGACGGGAAGTTGACTGGGCACAGAGTCGTCGAGGAAGGGGGTGGGGTGGCTGAAGCAAGGCCGTCACACAAGCGGTCGTCAATGGCCCAGTCTGGAATACAACGCTAACACCACCCCCAGACTCCCCTAAACACTGCATATCCGCCCAGCGTCTGCCAATATAAATCGAGAGCGATAGGACTTACATTTGTGCTGTTCAATTGAGTGGTATGTTGAGCGTACTGATGCTGTAGTTGATTCCAAAGTGCGCCATCCTGCTGAGAGGGAAGGCCGGCCGGGAGATGATGAGGAAGGTGATGCTGCTGAGGGGTGTTGTTGAAGTTATTGAGACCGTTTGGAGCGCCAAATCCGTCGGCCATCTGGTGGTGGGCGGGTGGCTGTAGTTGGGTGGAGTGGTGAGATCGCTCAAGAGGAGGTCGTAAAGGTGAAGATGTGATTGGATATTCCACCAAATACGATGGATTGTGGGCGGTACCGAGGAGGAAGATCTTGGCTTGATCGGTGTAGTAGGACCAGATAAGATGGCGGCAAGGGGAGGCGGGGGACGGGAGGCGGGGGCGGGGGGAGGAAGATGAAGGAGGTCGGAGGGGGAGGTCAACGGTGAGGGGAAGAAGGCAAGGTAGTCGAAAGTCTGTGAGGCGTGGAGACAACACACCACCAAATTGTATATACTCAATCTTGTCTAGCTCAATTGCTCGCAACCGCAACATCCACCCCGACGGCCGTAGCTTCACCTCCCCGCCAACCTATTAACAACATTCCCATCTTATCATCGCTCGACATCGCCCCTTCATACTCCTTCGACAATACAAACGCTGGATGAAGACTGGCAGCGACCCAGCTCACCCCCAGCCCGACATTTACCCAACGTCGCAGCTGACCCGCCTTCGCAATTTCGACTCGGACGATCCTCTCGTACTTTACCGTAGACACCTTGGGCGCTGGGCACCTCGATATATTTTGCGTTGGATCCGTCGTCGTCCGCGATGTCGAGTTAGCGATACCGGTTGCTATCTGCTCATCGACTACACTGCACGACCCTGTGAATAACAACACCGCACCGGCATTCTCCTTCCTTTCCGAGTCAACCCCCCTCACCATTCAACCGTAGCCGTGCTAGCCCGTAGGTACTATTCCGGCCCGCGGCGTGTGATGGCCGGGGACACCAGAACGCTGCGCCTTCCTCCGAGGTCTATAGATCCATGAGAGCGAAACAGGAACGAAACGTACAGTCCTGGCAGACAGGCCTTCCCACTCAGACCCGGCTCGTTTGAGGTCCTCAGGGTCTCCCTCCCCTTTCCGACCTCGTAGCTCTCTCTGCCTACTCCATGATGACATGGATCAAGGACCTGATCGTCGCTAGGAACTCAGCGCATACAATCCACTTGACAGACTCTTCCGACAGGGCCAACAGCGACGACGGGGAGCTGCCACCCGATACTACGGGTCCGGGGGGACGCATCCAACAAGGAAGCGCCCAGGCGCATTTGGCTCGGGAGGCCCCGCCTCCTCGAATGCCGCAATCCAGCAGTCTGGCAAGGTCGTTACCCGCAGGCCCCGCCGCCTGGACAATAGCATCGACATTGAAGACATTCATGAATACATACTCCGGACGTTATGAAATGCGGGGCAAGTCGCTGCAGAAGCGAAACTCGCTCGGAGTAAAAAACCCAGACCGTGCACTAGTGCTATCCATCAACATGCTCCCCCAATCCGTTGCAAAGCATTATGGATATGGACGTGGACAACCCGATCCGACATATCCCTTGAACCTAGAAGTTGCGATGTATATATTGTAAATTAGATCTTGTACCCGAATGTCAGCCGGACTGAAGCCGACAGGATCGAGCGCCGTGAACATATGCACCAAATCGTCCGGGGTTCTTCTGACCGCACACACGGAGAATGCTTCGAGATAAGCAACGAGCTATTTCTCCTTTGGCCGATATGTCGCGAATCAATTTACCCTCGATGGTTTTCTTCGATCTCAAATCAGTTCTGTTTTTCAATAGTCGAGATCGCCCCAAGATCGAGATGCGGCACACATGAGGTGTTAAATCCCCAATGTGTACCATCAATCGTTGAAGACGTTGACTATTTTGGCGATAGACACTAATTTTGCGCAATGGCTGCGGACCGCAGGCCACGCAAGTTCTACTCACGGTGAGGAAACTCAGGTCTGATCAAGAAATAGAAGCTGCAAATAAGGCTCAGCGTCTCTACACAAGGCCATTAAAGTGGCGAGGCATACGAAAGAATGCCAGAAGATAGATGCAAAGTTGACAGGAGGGAACTCCCAAACGAGGGCAGGGGTTCCCGAGGGGTGGAAAACAGGCTCAAGTGGTGCGGATATCTAGAACCGAAACAAGCACGGAAGGTACAAATGGAAGATATTGACTCGCGCACCACAGGCGAGGCTGCATCGCTATCGAAGCATTCAACCGAAATAGGAAAAATGAAAAAACACAAATACGGAAAACGCGGGATAGAATATTTGACGCAGCAATAATCTTGATGAAATGAGAGAGATAGGATCAAAACAGAGCATGAAGGGTTCGCCAAAAACGAGCAAAGGATACTGACAAACGGCCTCATCCTTCAAGGCTCGGCGGCCACCTTTCTTGCACTCGGCGGAATGTCGCCAAGCAAGGAAACACAACGAGCGAGCGACACCATCGCACTCATCTCCGCAAACATCCTTCGCGCTTGCTCTAAATTCGTCCTCGCCTCCCCATATCGACCTTCCTTCAAGTTGATCTCGCCTAGACTCATCAGGCAGCTAGCGATCCCCTTCCGCATACCCATGCGTTTAAACTCTCGCTGTGCTTCTTCGAGAGCTCCTCGGGCATCGTCCAGCCGACCTTCCATCAGATCTATGTCTCCTAGACAACGCACACATTCTGCAATGTGCTGTGGGCAGCCGATTCGTTCGAATCGAGAGTGCGCTTTCTGTATGGCGGATTTCGCATCCGCAAACTGGCCTAACCTGTGATAGAGTTTTCCCCAGCAGAGCGATGAATCTACTCCTTCAACTCCCTCGGCCTCGTCCAAAAGGGTTCGGGCGTCTTTATATCGCGCCTGCTCCATGGCTACCATGACCAGATTCAACGAACAGTTGATGGCGCTGGTATGGTCTCCCGACCGCTCCCACTCTTGACAAGCTCGTTCAGCGATAACTCGAGCGTCATCGTAGCGCTCCTGGCCAAGATCAATTTCTGATGAGTAGGTCAGACATCGTGCACCACCACTGACATATGAAAGCCGGTCAAACCCTTGCAACCCTTCCCCAGCACCTGTCCGTGCACTGTCGTAGTAGCCTTGCACACAATCAATATGGGCCAGCTCGGATTGGCAACATGCAACATGATAAGAATTGCCGAGCTGCTGACTCTGCCCCAGAGCCTCCTGATAAGTGGATCGAGCAACGTGGAATTGACCTTGAATGGCATCTACTTCAGCTATGTTGAGCACACAGAGGAGAGCTCCCACTGTGTCTCCGAGTCTCGAGTACGCTTGCCGTCTCTCTTTGTACATCTTTCTGGCCTCGTCGTATTGGTTTCGACTGCGTTCTATGTCCCCTAAAGACTTGAAGCAATGAGCAGCCAGGCTCTCGTCTCCTGCGCTCAGCGCAACTTCCCGTGCACGATTCAAATACTCTTCAGCGGCGTTGTACTGATTCTGCTTGTAGTTAATGTCTCCGAGCAGTTGAAGGGAGCAGAAAAGCCAATAGTAACTCTCCAGGCTCTCCGAAGCCGTTACTGCAGCCATGATGATGTTCGAGCGGGGAGTCGTCCAATACAGATAGTACGAGAAGTAGTATGATGCCTTGACAGCCTGGATGGACAGGTCATGTTGTAAGGCGTGCAAGAGGACTTCCTCTAGATTTGCCTCTTCAAGAGCCAGAGCTTGAATATCGTTGGGAAATGATGGATTGCGTGAGTCGGAAGCGTGCTCCTGACTATATTTAATGTAAAAGTCGTGAATGGAACGCCATAATTCCGGCGGGAGCGGGTGACGACGCGTGATATACGAAGAGATCGGTGAGAGAACACGGAGAATATGTGTCGCACCGACAGTATAGACCAGTGAAGCGCGCAAGAGAACTGCTCGCGCTTTCGATGGCCGTGAGATGCTAGGCACAAGACCTGAAATGATATCCGGTCGAGCACCGCCGGGGAGGACCGACAGAATGGAGAGAAGGACGAGCGCCTCGGGGTTGTTCCTCATCAGGTTGCTTTGTAGAGACAACTCGATTGACTTGTTGACACTGGTCCGGCGATCTCCTCCTTCCTCATGTATCAAATCCGTCCCTTCCGATCTCCATCGCTCCAACAGCTCGGTCGGAGTCTCCCCTTCGCTCCCCACCTTGGCCATCAGCGTCACAGCCAGCGGCATGTAGTCCAATGCGGCTAATAGCGAGTCGAGGTTGCGATCGTCACCGGACTCAGGAGAAACCTGTGTAAAGAGCTCCCGCGCCGCGTCTGGAAGCAGCGCTGCTAGCGGCAGTAGCTCCGGCTTCGTCCATTTCATCCGCGTTGTCCCAGGTAAGGACCCACGCATGGTGATGAGGATGGTGAGGTTGGACACAGCGGAAATTGCGCAGAGCGTATCCAGGACATCCGATTGGTGACCTTCGATGTCCCATGGTGTCTCGAAGTTGTCCAAGACGATGAGATGTTGTCGAGTGTCTGATTCAAGTCTCGACAAGATGGCTTTCACGCGATCGGAAGAGCCATCCTGGATCTGGAATACTTTGGCCAGAATCGCATGTAATAGTTCGATGGAGCTCGCTTGCTCACAAGGGGCCCAGTAGCGACGAGATTCGAAGTGCCTCGCTGTGTCAGGGTGCTGCATCACGGCTGACACGACCGATGTTTTGCCAATGCCACCTGGACCGAGGACTCCGTATCGGGTCGCAAAGGGAGCGAGAATCTTGAGTACGATGTCCTCGACGACATTATCGCGGCCGTAGAAGAGCTCGGGCTTTGGAGGGATGATGATCGAAGGAAGTGAGGCTTCTGGACGTGTGGCCCGGCCAGTTATCTCGTGCACAAGAGCTTGTATATCCTTAACGTCTACACTGATGTCCCGCACCCCTTCCTGCACCTGCTGTACACCTATTCGCGTGCTGCGTGCGTCCATCTGTACGCTCTGGACACCGACTCGTACCTCTTCCACGGTGGTCGCAACCTGCGCGAGGCGGACAGAGTCTTGAATGCGAGCTTCGACTTGGAATAGCTGCATCGCCCAATCCAATCGACCCACGCACTTGGTGATGAGGGCTGCATTATCCCCGTATTTTAGGGTAGCCTTAAAGATGCTCGAGATATGGCTGGTATCTGTCCGTTTCTTGATCCTCTGCATGTCGATCTCGATCGCACGCAGATCCCTGGAAGGGAAAGGGAGTTCAAGTCAACGCTCGCAGTAACAGCCAGGAGTGATTGAAAGCCCACCTCGTTAGGCGTGAAACGCTAGTCTTGAGATCGTTGGGAACATCCTTCTCCCCTATTCCCTGGAGAGATGTCAGGATGACGAGCATGATCGCGTTGACGCGATCGGCCAAGAGAGCTGCGTTCTCTACGTTTGATTGAACGGCCTGCCACAGGAAGGTGAACATTGAGAATACATGCATGCATGTATCAGAAAATCTGACGGACTCGCCTGTGCGATTGCAATAAGCTGGCAGGCTGCCCCGATGGCGAGTTGAACGAATGGCACCGGGATCAGGGAGTCGAATGATTGCAGAAGCTGAAGGGATATCTGCGTGCCACTCAGGAGACAGCCACCGGCTGATTTTGCCATTTTTGAAGCAGACATGCAAACGCTGTGTGTGATGAGGATCCGTTTGCCTGACTCGGGACGGATACGCCGCACCGGGAAAAACAATTGAAGAGATAGGGAGAGGGGCGCTGGGTTTGAGAGATGAAGGGGTCAAGGCGCACTGTAGTGGCGCCTCGGTCCAGATGACGATCTTCGCACCTCGCGGTCATCTTAGCCTTCGCCGTTTTCGGGTGTAGACTTACGGTAAGGAGCCGGGGCTTAACTTGACACAACGGAGACGGAGCATGGCCTGGTCTCCATCCACAGACGAGCCCAAGGACGACCTGATCATGAGAATCAGTTCTCTCTTGCTCAACTCCTCAGCGTGACTCCACATGCGACCCTCGACCTATTACACTATCCACAAACACAGAGTAAGACGGATCTTGTTCCTATATATGTTCTGAACTAGTGTATTCTGTCATAGTATGATCAAAGCTAAGCCGCTGAAGCCGCTAGACCGTTCTAGCTACCCCCGTCGAAATGCGTTTCAATCGCTTGGTGGATAGAGGATGAGAGATTGGCTTGTTTTTGTGTGAGAACGGGTGGGAACTCGCTATCGAGCGAACGGCCACTAGTCGCGAAGGATGAGAGATTGGTTATTGGATGTTTGGAGTCTTAGTGTAATGTACAATGTGGCCGTGGCCGCTTCGACGACGCTCGAACGGCCTAAAAGGAGACACGGACATAATACAAGAGGGGAGAAGACTAGGCAGGTGCCCACCCCTGCCTAGTCGCTCTAGCTAGCATGGACACCAATCAAGGCCCGATTCCATGTTGCTCGCGTATCAGGCTAAGCTGATCTGGGATAGGGACAGCAGCTCAGCAATTCTTTCGGGGTTGCGTTTAGTTAATTCAAGCTGGTGCATATTGGCCCCCTGCTATGCTAAGGATTTGCGAGCAGATGCTTGGGAAGCCTTGAGGGAGTTGAACGAATGGCTCTCAAAGAGAGAAATGATCGCATGGTGTCCACACTATTTCTAGACTACCAACGATTGATCTGGGACAGGAGCGCTATGGTGGAGCGCGGGTTCCTGCCGAAAAGTGATGTCGACGGTTCGAGCAACTTGAAGATCAGAAAACAGCTATTCTATGCTCACCCAACCTGGTCAGACAGGTGCGATATGATAAAGCCCGCGTTCGCCTAGAAAATGCGGACTCAAACCCCCACGAGACTCTAGATTCCATGTTGTGCTGTGGATGTCTCTATCAGGGGCGAGACCAATTCGGAGATGTGAGATCGGTTTTTCAAGAGGCGCCTCACAGATACGAAGGGGCCGCGAACGATGTCTCTGGGAAACACGGACCCGATAGATGAATGGGTGGGTGGTGCTCCCGGTGCCTTGGAGGAGGCGGGGTTCAGGTTCGAGCGCATAGGGATGCAAAGGGAGATCGCTAGTTATAGCTGCTTAGCGAGCCTTAGGGGAGATTTCCCTAAAGAGATTCAACTTGACGAGGCGAAGACGCACCAAGAGCGTGATCGAGGACGCCCCAGAAGATGGGTACGATGGCGGTCTCAAGCACTCACCTGCCTCTTCATCCCCTTCCTCATGGCGATTATTGTGGGAATGATACTGAAGGTCCATCTAGTCGTGATCTCGTGGGTGTTCGCGGACAGACAATATATTTTGTCGGTACACTTACGAGCTAGGGACGTTCACACCTAAGAATCCTTCCTGAGAAAGCATTCTAAAATTACCGAAGCCCAAGGGAGGAGTGCAGTGTTGGATTGTCTCTAATCGTACCAGCTGAAGATATTACGAGTTACGCAACGTTCTTCAAAATCCATCACCCCATCGCTCCCCAACCTACCCCAACCCCCAAAGGCTCCATTCTGAGTCCTCCATCCGTCCCCTACATAACCAGCCGGCCCACGCATCCACTACCCGAAGAAGGGACATCAAGCTCTATACGACACCTGCCCCTTCGATGTTTCCCCTTTTCACTGGTACCGATAAAAAGACCTAACAAAGAAGCACCATTAGAAGAGCACAGATATAAGGGAGAATGGATAGCCTTGATTCACCGACGAGCAAGTTGCGAGCGCCAAATTGTCTGACATAATCGCATGTTTTCGATACCTCAACCGGGAAGGTGATCCAGGGGGTTGATACGGTGGTTAGGATTGCGGAGATGGTGCCAGGTACATATGTAAGTGCTGCCGTTGTGGATACACCACTAATCACTGACGCGAAGTACTGCATCCTCGATGAGCTGGAACTTTAGAACTGACGCACAGAACTCGCCACAGGCAAAGTCTTGTGCAAAATAGCCAGTCATGGCAAAGGTGGGCTGCCAACTGATCACAATTGACAGCAAACCGTGAGAACTAACCTGTCGGAGCTCTTTGAGACAGCACTGCCACGATTCTGCGATAGAGTTCCTCGAGAAGCAGCCGGTTCTACATGGGCGGCATCCGTTCAACGCGTGGTTATGAGACTAATATTGTTATCCGAACTATCCTTGTCTCTCACAAACGTACTGTGTCACCTCCACCATTCGACGCTAGCACGATACCTCGATCCACGACCCAATTGGCCATCCTTCCCAACCTCACTCTTGGATTCGGACTCCCCGAGATAGCCGCCCACTCTACCACCTCCTAGATATTCTTCAACATCAGCTGCCCCACCTGAGATTTACGTACGCTTACTTGGCAAGGCCCCCTGCGTTGGATCCATCAGCTCTTGTATGCATGCCATGGAAAAGGCAACGCCAGCAGGACGCTATCTCTTGGGCGGCGCACAGATATCGGTCCAAATTCTCCAGTCCTTGCAATCCTTGATCCCTGTCCCATTCGTTCAAGTGGCTATTGGAGCGGCTTCCCAGGTAATTCAAATTGCGCAGGTACGTTGTTTCTGCCTGCTCGTTGTCTATCACGCTCTCAGACTGATTGTATTCGATGTAGGCTGTACAATCCAATGTTGAAGGAGTAAGCGTTCTAACCGATCGCGTTAATGCAGTTATTCTGGTCGTTATCACACCTCTTAGAGGAAAGAGAGAGACGGATATATCGAGGGATCTGAAGGCTAGCATCGAGCGTCTATCAAAGTGGGTCCCGTTCCTCGTATTTAGCGCTCAGGAGCAATATTCATGCACGCCGATTTGACGAATCTTCTTTTCAGGGATTTGCTCGCCATCGGGTCGGATGTGCAGCGAGTAAAGAAACGAGTTGATATTAGCCGAATATCAAGCATCATTAAGGCCGCTGTCAGATATGGCGACAATGCGGGGTTAATCGCTTCGTGCACTTCACGTCTGGACTGGGCCATGCAGGTCTTCGAGGTGGAAAGCCACATCCAGAACTCTCTCCGCATCGCGCAAATGGCAGATAAACTCGAACACGTGCAAGCGGACGTACAGGATATCAAGGCTATCGTGCACGACCTAGCAGGTCGAGCTGTGATGTGCGATTCGTCACTTCCCTCGACCGCCATCCCTCCGAAACCGGCGATCTTTTACGGTCGTGAGAGCGACGTGGAAGATATCGTCCATCGTATATTGTCGTGTGCAGCCGCGCGATACGCACTCCTCGGTCCGGGGGGGATAGGCAAAACGTCTGTTGCAGCTGCGATCATGCAACACCCCGACGTCGTCATATGTTTTGACTCTCGCCGTTATTGGGCTTCCTGCGAGCAGGCCAGCTCTCTAGAGTCACTCTACACCATCCTCGCCAAGGCCTTTCAGATCCAGGATGGGTCGTCCGATCGCATGAAAGCCATCCTATCCTTCCTTCGAACCGACACACGTCAGCACATCATCGTCCTTGACAATTTCGAGACCCCCTGGGATATCGAAGGCCGACAATCAGACGTCTTGGACGCCCTCTGTGCACTCTTTGCCGTTCCCAACCTCGCCATCCTCGTTACGATGCGTGGATCTCTGCCTGGAATCCACCGTATCATGTGGACTCAGCCTCCACTTCCTCCTGTTAGAGCCTTGTCTCTAGAGTCAGCCACGGTGCTATTCATCCAAATCTATCCCGAAGCGAGTCATGATCAAGCGCTGGATGCCCTCCTTGCGGCACTAGATTACGTGCCCTTGGCCGTGACGTTGATGGCCAAAGCTGGGAGCGAAGGGGAGACTCCAACAGAGCTCCTCGCGAGATGGATGTTGGAGGGGACAGATGTGATCCACGACGCGGGAGGAGATCGACGCACCAGCGTCAATATGTCCATCGAGCTATCTCTCAGGAGCAACCTTCTGAAAAACAATCCCGATGCCTTGCGTCTGCTCTCAGTTCTCGCAATCCTGCCTGGAGGCGTCCGATCAGAAATCATACCCAATCTGGTACCCACCATCTACCACGTCTCCAAAGCACGGGCTGTACTCCTCAAAGCGTCCTTGATTCATACAGGAAGTGCAGTGTGCGTGCTCCATGTCCTCTCTCCTATTTCATCGTACGTCGCTCGGTATCATCCGCTCTCGCAGGAGCTGTGGGAATCGGTGCGGGACTTCTACATCAAGTACGTCTTCGATTGTCCACTCAACATCAACGATCCTAGATTCTCTAAACACATCCGTGCCCTCACTCTCGAATCCATCAATCTGGAGACGGTTCTCCTTCGTGCCTTACGAGACGACCCATCGCACGCTACCATCGAGGCGGCACATCTCTTCTCTTATTCCCTCTACTGGACATCCCCCCGCTCAAATGTCGTCACTGCAGCAGTCGAGGCTTCTAAAGTCACGAACTCCGACTATTGGCAATCCCGCTGCCTTCGGCTACTGAGCGGCATCAAACGTAGACAATCCAAGTATGATGAGGCACTCCAGTATCTTTTGGATGCGCGGAGAGTCGCTCTGCAAGCGGGGGATAGAAAGCTGGCAGCGCGATGTCTGAAGTCTCTAGGCGACCTGGACAGAGATCGGAGTCGATACGACTGCGCTCGTAAAGCATACGAAGAAGCAGGCCTCGAACACACGGGACTTGGTGATCAAGCGCAAGCCGTGAGGTGCCAAGCGTCCATAGCCTGCCTAGACACAAATCAAGGTCGGTTCCACAAGGCGCGGGCGACGTTGCAAGAAGTTATGGTGAAACGCGAGCAACTCGGCGACTCTTATGGCGCCGTGTTCTGCCGACAATGGCTAGCGTATATCGACAGCTCACAGGGCTATTACGACGCTGCACGCACGGCGACCCTAGCGGTTCGTCAGGAGTATGAAGGGTTCGCCGACAAGAGTGGGGTAATGTCATGTTTGAGGGATTTATCGTGGATAGATCTTGGGCAGGAGCGCTTTGAGGACTCGCGCTGTATTGCTGAAGCTGCCCGCCAGGAGTATGATTGCATGGGGAGGTCGAGTGGGGTTGCCTGGTGTTTACGAGACCTGGCCATAGCAGATATTGGGCAGGGGCGGCATGAAGACGCGCGAGTTCGCTTGGAGGAGGCACAGACAGAGCTAGAGCTGCTCGGAGATCAGGGGGGTATCGCTTCATGCACCTACTATCTCGCAGTAGTCCACCAAAACCAAGGCAGACTGGCGGATGCGAGATCGGCCCTACAGCAGGCGCGTGGACAGTTCGGGCAACTGGGTGTTGCGCATAAAGCCGCGGAATGCCTTCAGAGTCTCGGGGACATTTATTGCATGGAGGCTAAGTAGGCGGAAGCTCGGGGTTCGATCGAGGAAGCACAACGGGAGTTTGAACGCATGGGGATGCAGAACGGTGTGGCTGATTGCCTCGTGGGCCTAGGCTCGATTTGCTTGAAGGAGGGCCAATACGACGAAGCGAGATCAGTTCTAGAGAAGGCGCGGTGTATGTTCCAGAGTATGGGAACGCTGGTATCACTGAGTCGATGTGCATCTCTTCTTGCTGAAGTGCTTGTAGTAAGCTGACGAAGCTCCAAAGTGATTTGGGTAGTCGCTTCGCCGTGTAGCCCTGCGGCCAATACCACTGTTAATTTATTTTTTTCCTGATCTACTGTAAACATAAATACTTCTAGCTCCTTCTTTTAGTATCTTGGCCAGGCGGCGGAGCGGGGTCGTACGTGAACCAATGTTTGGGACATTCCCAGGCTATCCTTCCACCTTCACTGACTTCAAAGGCAATATATCCAAAGATCCGCTACTATAAACCTTGTTCGCTGCTTGGACCTCTGAATCTCTCGGAAAGGCCGCTCACTTGTCCACTGTTTTCGTTACGATCGCCCAAGATACAATCCATATAGCCCGCAAACGGATCCTCATCCCTCTGCCAGACTTACCAGTCCCTCGCATGTCTTTATCTCAGAAGGCCAAGTCCGCCGGGGGATATCTTTTGACTGGCACTCAGATATCCCTCCAATTCCTTCAATCGTTCGATTCTTTGATACCCGTCCCATTCGTTCAGGTCGCCATCGGCGCATCTTGCCAGCTTATCACGATCGCGCAGGTACGCACCGATTTCTTCCAGTGGAGACAATCTTTTGTTAACCAACAACTCGGTAGGCTATCCAATCGAATGTAAAGAGTGCAGGTCTCTTGGCCGATCGTGTCATCGCGATTATGCTCGTTATCCTTACACCGCTTGAGAGAAGGGAGGCAAAAGACATTTCTGACGATCTCAAGACTAGCCTCTCACGCTTAACGAAGTAAGCCTAAAATCGCAAACATTGATGACCAGGAGTATCAATCTTTGATTTATGACGCTTTGAAGGGATTTGTGTGCAATCGAGATTGATGCGCAGAGGATCAAGAAACGGACGGATACAACCCACATACCGAGTATCATCAAAGCCACGCTTAATTACGGGGACAACGCAGGTTTTATCACCAAATCTATTGGCCGATTGGATTAGGCGATGCAGTTGTTCCAGGTCGAGGCTCGTATACAAGACTCCCTACGCCTCGCTCAAATTGCCATCATGGTGAAAGATGTTGGAATGGGTGTACAGGGAGTACAAAATGGCGTGAAAGAGGTCCATTTGGACGTCAAGGATATACAAACCGCGGTGCATGGAATAGCAAATCGTATCGCGGCACACGAACACTCACTTCCTTCCACCGCTATCCCACCCAAAGCCGAGCTGATTTACGGCCGCCACAACGACATCGAGGATATCGTATCGAGGATCCTCGCACACCCTGCCACCCGCTACGGAGTCCTTGGTCCAGGAGGTATCGGCAAGACTTCTGTCGGTGAAGCACCTCGGATCTCGTCGATACTGGGCTCCCTGTGAACAGGCCAGCTCTCTTGAGCTACTTCAGGGTATCCTTTCCAAAGCCTTCCGGATCGAGGATGGCTCATCTGATCGCATGCAGGCGATCCTATCGCTGGTTGAAGCGGACACTCGACAACACCTCATCGTCTTGGACACTGTCTGTACGCTTTCTGGTGTGTCCAACTTGACTATCCTTATTACCATGCGTGGGTCCTTACCTGAGACAACCCGGATGAGATGGACATTACCGGAGCTATCCCCATTGGCGGGGCTGTCACCAGATGCAGCTCGGCGACTCTTTACGCAGGTTTCTGCTGGGTCTGGCAGCGATCCCGCGTTAGACTCGCTCTTAGCGGCATTGGACTACGTACCGCTGGCTGTGACGTTGATGGCTAAGGTGGGAAGTGAAGGCGAGACTCCGACTGAGTTGTTGGATAGATGGAGGAAAGAGGGGACGGAGTTAGTACACGAGAGAGGAGGGGATCGCCGGACAAGTGTCAGCAAGTCCATCGAGTTGTCTCTGCGGAGCAACCTGACGGAGAACAATCCTGATGCGCTTGTCCTTCTCTCCGTTCTGGTAGTCTTACTTGACGGTGCTCGACCAGATATTATTCCAGGTCTTGTGCCTAGCATCCCAAGTCCATCGAAAGCGCGAGCAGTTCTCGTGCGCGCTTCCCTGGTCTACACTGGGGTGCAACACCAGTTCTCCGTGTCCTCTCCCCATATCCTCTCACGTCAGACGCCATAACCCGCTCCCGCCTGAGGTATGGTGTTGAATTCATGACTTTTACGTCGAATACACCCAGCACCGCAGTTCCAAGGTAACGCATCCGTCTTTTCTTGGGGATATCCAAGCCCAAGCTCTCGAAGAGATTATTCTAGAGGAGGTCCTCCTGCACGTCTTACGCTACAGACCATCGATCCCGGCCGTCGAGGCTGCGTACCGTTTTTCCTACTACCTGTATTGGACGAGTCCCCGTTCGAACGTAATCTTGGTCGCAGTGGAAACGTTGAAGGACTTAGGCTCTCAATATTGGCTTGCATGGTGTCTTGCGCTACTCGGAGACATCAGGCTCAAGCAAAATCAGCACGATGACGCTGAGAGTCATGCCAAGAGCTCGCGACAAGTCGCGCTGGAGGCAGGGATAGGGGGCTTGGCCGCTAGATGCTTGGGGTCTCTGGCAGACATAGAGGGTGCTCGGAACCGTTACGACGAGGCTCGACACACCTCCAAAGAAGCACAGACAGAGTATACGGAGTTCGGAGACAAGGCTGGTGCCCTCAGGTGCCTGGTCGCCATAGCAGATATGGACACTACTCAAGGCCGATTCCGCACTGCTCGGATTGCGTATCAGTCGGCTCTAGAACAGGAGAACCAGCGCGGCGATTCTTTTCAATTTGCATATTGTCAATCCAAGCTGGCGGGTATCGACTGTGCTCAAGGCTACTATGATGATGCACGAACGGGTGCTCAGGAAGCGCTAGTGGAGTTGGAACGACTATCTAGTACGAGCCATGCTGCACAGTGTCTGAGCTACCTGGCACGGATTGACCTTGGGCAGGAACATTACGATGATGCGCGAGTTGCCGCCGAGAAAGCACGTCAAGAGTTTGACCGATTGGGAGATCGTAACAAAGTTATCGTATGCTGTCTGGTTCTGGTCAAGGCAAATATTGGCCAGGAGAGATATGACGACGCTCGAACTCTCCTACTGGCGGCGAAAGCCGAAGGTGCCGAAAGTGTGGAGTCGTCGCTATCCTGGGGACAGCTCTACCAGAGGCTAGGCCAATTTGCAGAGGCGAGATCGGCTCTGCGTGAGGCGCGTTCAGAATTTGAGAAATATGGTCACGAACACGCCACTGCAGAATGTTTGTTGTATCTGGGGTCACAGATCTGATGGATGGGCGGCTCCATGATAGCCGTTGCGCTCTTAAGGAAGCAGAGCGGGAGTTCGAGCGCATGGGTATGAGGAAGGAGATCACCGGCTGCAAGACTAGCCTCGGCGAGATCGACTTGAAGGAAGGTTGGTACAATGAGGCAAGGGCGAACTTGGAGCAGGCTCGAGGGGTGTTCGAAGAGATGGGTACGATGACATCACTTGCTCGTTGTATATCCTTACTTGACGATGTTCCTTCGACGGTGATAGAGGAGACCATCCAGACTTGAAGGGTCGCGTGATGACTGAAGCCGTTCGTAAGTGCTTTTGCTGATCATCGGCGAGACTTACGGTGTTGCTAATTTCCCTCTTTTCATCTCGCCAACATCATTGCTATAGGGTCCTATATTCTTCGAAGCGTGCCGCATAGTTGATTTCCCTTTAATTACTTTCATTATGCTGATAGTTGTGCCTTTTCTTTCCTCACCCGCATATCTGCTCTTCCAGCCTGTTTCGTGGCGTATCGAATCTATTTTCAACCTCTCAGGGAGCTTTTGATTCTGCCCCCCAGTCTAGCTATTTGGATTATTGGGCATGGAGCGTTTGAGATGGAGCACTGATGAGGTTATATGCATGGACTTCCGCGACGCGACCTCAGGGTTTCCTTGACTGCCGCCGAACAGCAAGTTTGTTGGGCAGAGTCAACCCCGAACATCACGAATACGGACAGTTACTACCGACCGCCCCTTGGAAAAATGGATGCAGCCTTAGCAAGGTAACTAGGGTTTCTGTTGGCATGTCTACCCAGGCTCCGAGAAATAATTCTTATGGGGACCACACTACACCAACAACTCTCACCATCCAATCACTCGGCACAGTTCTCGAATTTCGACGCGTCAGGCCACAATCTACAGCACTCATTCCGACCGAACCGCACGCTTCACTATATATACACTGGTCAGTCACCAATAGCGGATGCGCGCACAATAGCTCTATTCCTTGCCAGCCTTTCTGACCTTGACACCCTCCGGATCATGTCAGGTTGGAATGAGGAGGCGAATCAAAAGGAGCTGTGGAATGAAGGTGTGGAATGGATCACAGCAATAAAGAAGGTGAGAAAAGGCGAAAGAGATACGATAGTGGGATCGTTGCCAATTTGAGTCGTTTGAAGGCGGACACAATCAGATACGTTCGCTTGTTGCGTCATTGAACCGCCATCCTTCCTGGCGGATCCTGTGGGCGTGCGTTCCGTTGTTACTTGTGATGGCTCAGTGGTTAGGCATCCCCTGTGATCTGGGAGGAAGCTTGGAGAAAACAGGATGAGAAAGAGAGCAATAGACTTGCTGACAACATGAGTCGGGAGCTTCAGGTGTGATTGGTTCAATTTGGGTTGTCAATCTTCTTCGAAGCTTGTAGATCTTGGAGAAGCAGTTACAATTTTTTTTTTTGTTCTCACTGACAATCGCGATGAAGCAGTGGCCGATACGAATAATTTGATGCCGTACAGACCGAAGTTTGGTCGACCGCTAGTTTTTCTGTATGAAACTGCTCGGCGTCCCACTAGAAAGGTCATCATACGGCTCTGGGGTCTGGAAGACGCGTGCTAGCGATGCTCGAACCAGGTCCCACGTGTGGTGTGGCTGTCCCATCGTCTCTGGGCCCTGCGTGCAGAGATCGATTCACGATTCGCCCCTTGTATCGTCACGATTGTACAGTTGTTTACATAATATTTGTCAAGTGCGAACAGAAAGAACAAGAGGTCGCTCTACACGAAGCAATGAGGGCGCTGGAATAGGCGCAGTTCACCACACACTGCTGCAGCACATTTTGGTCCACCATTGTAGTAGTACATCGCAATGGTTGCCGAAGCCTTAACAAATGCTATTGGCCAGATCCTTGCGACTATATAACCATTACGATCTCTTCGGGGGAGAGGAGCTCCAAGGCTCTATGGCTTGATTTTGCATTTAGGTAAAGGCGTGACTAAGCTTTACCCACGCCTTGGCTTCTTCTAGTTGAGCGGACAGGTTCTTTTCGGCGAGGTCTGACAACTGTTATGCAAGTCACTTGATATGTTTCAGGAGATCCCGAAGTTGGCTTCATTCTATCCACACATCACACTGATTGCAATGCCTCCTGGGCATTTCTTAGCCCAGCGAGATACTTGTACGAGCGAGAGGTCGAGGGTCGAGCGATGAGTTGACAGGGCACTCACGAGGCTATCTACTTCTTCACGCCCATATTGCTCTTCTTGAACCGGTAGGACCTCTTGATGGGAGGCATCAGGTCGCACGCACACAAACACAATAATCGGTATTTTACTTATTTCTTTCCCCTGAGCCCCTCCACAGAAAGTTAAGCGGCGAATCTCTAATCTACGCCGGGTGGTAAAAAAACTAGCACCTATTAAAGTTTCTCAAGCGGATTCAGATCCGATGACCCTGACGCGTTCGTCGAGCAAGTCGAATGTCTTGGGGTGGGGTCCTCCAGGTCCGCCAACGGGCGTTCCGAAAGGCATCATGGCGGTGCTCTTCCATGTGGAAGGAAGCCCAAAAGTCTTCTGGATGAGCGGATCTGTTGATGGCGAGTACGAGCCAAAGTGCTGGAGGCTGGCTCCGAGTCCCTCAGTTTCGAGGGCAGTCCACACCTGAGGCGACAATTTAGATTTTTTGTGTCGAGGTCAATCAAAAGGTCTGACCCTAAGGGAGCGGGCATGTGTCACTCACGGCAAACTGTAGCATTCCAGTGCTGTTGCCAGACCAAACTGGGAAGACTCCCGCCAACCTGAAAGTATGAGAATCGAGTCAAAGTCAAGCATCATTCACGTGGATCAAGCAAGGGTGAAAGCCCAAGACGTACGCAGGCATCTTGGCTGTCCACCCGTCAACGATGGCCTGATCCTCAAAGAATATGACGGTACCTACGAGAGCCAGATGTAAAAAAAAACCGGTATGAGGATTGAAGCGCACGATGATCAGCGTCCCTAGAGAATCCCATGCTCACCGTATCCAGCCGCATAACCAGCAATCTTGTCGCCATAGGTCTTCTTGCCGGCCTCTGAGTTTGCCCAAGAGATATATAAGAACAGTACACGGACTAATGTAGATCCGAAAGTGTGACCACTCACCATCACTCAAGATCTCAAAGTACGTCGGTTTTACTACATCCAACCAAAGCCTGTCGTTGTCTGCGCCGAAGAAGATAACGGCCCGCGAGCTCTGCGAGTTGAAAGATGAAGGGCAATTCTTGACTAGATCGGCAACAATCGCTTTGATCTTGGCATCTGGGATAGGAGAGGCCTTGCTGAGACCGTAATACGTTCGCCGGGCCTGGATGCGAGGAGAAGGGCAGAGTCAGTTACTACCTCTGGTGATGGGTGCGAGGCGGATGTGGCATATAGATGATATGCTCACTGCGACGGCGGCGATGAAGGCTGAGGACATGTTCTATGTTGTTCGTTGGTGTGAAGAGATGTGCTTGAATGTGCGGGGCCGGCTGCTGGATTCAACTTTCACTTCAGGCGGAATATATATGTCCTCCAGTTGTCGGGCTGCGAACGCAACGCCCTACGATTGTTCATGACCGCCGGATCTCGAGTTCGCACAGAGACACCCTTTGAAACGGGCCAGGTTCAGAAACAGTCTCCTCACTAAGCATCGAGGGGATCAGTCATCCATGGTTACTATAGGGTCCTCTTCGTGGCCTCCGGCGCCTTGGCCCGCGTGGGACGCCATGTGCGTCCCGTCTCCTACACTCTACTCTGTGATACCCATCCATACCTATCGCTAATTGCATCCAACACACGGATCCTAGCTCTCGTATGACCACACAGGACCTACTAACAGCCACCCCCTCTGTCAGCTTACACGCGCCTTGAATCATTTTTCACATACAAGACCCTCTATCACCCCCACACACGTTAGTTCTTCAGAGCTTCACAGAGCTCTCGCTAAAAGCCCAGTATTAGTCTAAGGCTGTGCATGACCTATTAATGCCATTTGGCTGTCGTCAAAGCTATGCTTATTAGATTGCGCCTCATCATTTGGCAAAAGATTTTCGAACGCAACCTCTCACATACCCCTACAACTTCAAACGAATGACCTTCAGCTAGCGATCGCATACTGTTGCTAATAACCTCATTGATTGAGATGCGTCTAGCCGGTTTGGTCTTTTCGGTAACACGAGTTTGGCCCTGATAGGCTGTTCGGTGAATCCGGTCGGGTTTATGCCAATTCGAAAAACAGGGCTGACCACCGGCATCCCCATTCTGTTCTACATCATGGCCATCGAGTCTTGTAAGCTTGGTTGTGCGGTTGGTCCGCGATCCAGGATTGACTCGGAAGGTTCGGGAAGTGTATGATACTCTAGACATTTTGGGGGGCACAATTGGCAGGGTCCTAGTAATCTGTTGCTTCGCCTGGTGGGCCTGATGACTTTCCAGACTGCTGTTCGGCCTTCTTTAATTCATCGCAGTAACTGGTTTTCTACCTCTGTGATTCCTAACAGCTTGCGCTCAAATCACTCCTGGCTTCATGACACCGTCAACGTCCTCCAGGTTATCGCCGTCGAGTGGGACCTTAACTAGAAAGGGATCCACGTCTCCTTCTCCATTATTAAACATGCCGAACCTCAAACCGAAGAGAGCCACACATTCCGTGATCTGCGCCTTAATATGAAGGAATTATCATATCAAATCAAGAGTCATGGATATCCTCTATGAGCGTATTAAACGTGCGCCGACCCAGGGCCCATAAGGATGACACGAATCATTTGTGGCGAGAATGGAAACATAGGATGTGGATCTCGCCATAGCGTGCCGCGCTGTCTGAAGCGGCACGCACTACTCGATAAACGATACAGAGAAGCGCAAAGACCTGAAGGGTCAAAAGGATAAGTACGCAGCAGAAGCCCGACCAAGTAAGGAGGCGTAACGTCTGGAAGAGGTATGACTCAAAAGTCCCCTAAAGAATGACAAGGGGAGCATCGTGAGAAGAGCAGTGAACTGGGATGATAAGCGAAGCTTATCTTAGACAGTGATCATGGGCAGGATGAAAGTCCCTATCTTAAAACGAAGCGTAATCCATGAAGGGACCAAGGAGATTGGAAGATTATATTCTGTCATACTCTACCAAGTTTGTTTTCGCCCTGCCATACCCATCTTCTCCCAGACCGACCTCGCCAAGACAATCCAAGCAGCCGACGACCCCCTTGGCATCCCCATGCGCCCAAATTCTCGCTTTTCATCCTCCAGAATCTCACTAGTTGAGCCGCCCATCCATGAGATTTGTGTCTCCCAGAGACAGCAGGTACTCCGCAGCGTCGTGCACAGCTCCAGCCGCTCGAAATCTGGGCGCGCTTTCTGCGCCGCTGATCTTGCATCCGAAAGCTGGCCTGGCTTTTGATAGAGCATCCCCCAGCATGAAAATGCTTTCACAAGTCTAAATTTTTCGGTGGATGCTGTTTCTAGAAGGCCTCAGGTGTGGTTATATCGTGCCTGTCCAATGTTCCCCAGATTCAGCGAGCAGCAGAACATAGCACTGCGGTCATTTCCTAATCACTCGAACTCCCG
>WSTV01000164.1:10728-23652 GCA_019632285.1 Tulasnella sp. 332
GAATCGTGACAGCCTTGAGAAAATGCTGGCATCTATCGAGGCTGGGGGTATGGAAGCAGTCGCGTTCAGCTCCGGATGCGCCGCAATCGCGACTGTCCTACAAAGCCTAGGTCCCAACGCTCATATCATCAGCAGTAATGTCGTATACGGCGGCACGTTCCGATTCATGACCCAAGTTGCGGCTGAGAATCAAGGTCTAGAGTCGACCTTCATCGATTTAGAAAAAGCATCAGAGGAGGAGATCTACAATGAGATCAAGGAGAACACGAAGGTAACACAGATATTTTATGCTCACCGACGCTAGACCGCTAACACCTCTTCATGTAGTTGATATGGCTAGAGTCGCCGACAAACCCCACTTTAGACCTCGTCAATATCCCCAAGGTCGTTAATATTGCCCGCAGTCACCCTTCCCGTCCGTTCGTCCTCTGCGATGGGACCTTCCTCTCCCCTTACTGGGCTTCGCCCATCATGCAAGGAGCGGATTTGGTCCTCCATAGTCTGACAAAGTATATCAACGGGCACTCTGACGTGGTATGTGTTCCCCTCAACCCTTCACGCTGGACGACCTTTTGGTCTCATTGCCTGGCTTTATTAGGTACTAGGGGCAGTTGTAGTCCCACCCCGGCATCACAACGACTTTGGGCTCAAACTTCGTTTCCTTCAGAATGCAATCGGCGCGGTGCCTAGCCCGCACGATTGTTGGCTTGCACAAGTTCGTCATCCCCAATGAATCACTTCGTAGCCATCTTTCACTGACGTTGACCTCTCATGTCCACTATAGCGTGGTGCCAAGACCCTACAACTGAGAATGAAGGCCCATGGCGAAAATGCCTTCGCATTGGCCAAGTACCTCGAGAGCTCGCCATACGTGAAGGAATGTATCTACCCTGGGTTGCCGAGTCACCCGTTGAACGATGTAGCCTGGGAAGCCCTTTCACCTCATGCGAGGAAGTTTGTTGAATCTCTTGGAGATCGAGAAGAAAGAGGAGGGTTTCCTTTCGGAGGAATGATCGCTTTCCGCATTCGAGGAGATGATGGCGCTGGCGAGCGATTCTTGATGCACACGAAACTCTTCACGCTTGCGGAGAGCCTTGGCGGAGTGGAGAGTTTGGCAGAGCTGCCGGCTAGGATGACCCATCATGTGAGCGTGAAGGCCTGTTCGAGATCACCAGGAGAAACTAACCTTGCTTCGCATTACAGAGCGTCCCGCCTGAAGATCGCGCAAGAATGAATATCGGTCTCGACCTTGTTCGGTTGAGTGTTGGCATCGAAGACGTTGAGGATCTGATCGCGGACGTCAAACAGTCGCTGGAGTTTGCGGTAGACCAGGTTGACGCTGTCGTTCCATCCGCAAAGCTGGCTCTTATGCGGAAGAAGCTTGCGGGAACCTCCGTGGCCAATACCGCGGTACATAAGGTTACGCAGACTGTCGCCGGATAGGTCGCTGTGGATGCGTTACGTTCTACCTCATCTTATCTCGCTACCCTAATATGTATTTAAAAGTCTGTCATGATCTCAGTACTATATTCATCCAAAAATAAATCTCTTCGACGGACTTGGATCTGGATTCGCGAATGCTCAGGTCCTTGAAGGGGTACTTGCCGGGTTATTTAATCAGCCAGGGCACTCTGAATTGATGTCATTCTGAGTGCTACCTACAGCGTTGGGTGTGGCGTAATGTACATATACAAGGAAGGTGTGGACATCGAACTAAAGAGTGAAAGCGGACAACAACCTCAAAGTGGTCGAGTGGGAGGTACTACGCAGTCCTCAACGCTAATAGGCCAGACCTATGACCTGTGCATCCCGATCATCGCATTGTGACAGGTCCGAAGCCGCTGGGGGGCATGACTGCCCGACTTGAGCTTCGGACTCTACCGATTGGCTTGACCCCTCCGCTCTTTTCCGCTGTGTACGTTTTCTGAAGATTTTTTATTGTTGCCACAATTTCAGCTATAAACAGAAGTTTTCAGTTGCGTTTTCATCTTACACGAAGAAATCATGAAGGTTTGTGCAACGTACCGGCCTTCTTGCCCTCTTCCGCCTCAAAGTCGTACGTCTTATTTCCGCCATCTCTCCATACAATCAACTTCACAGCGGTTGAGTTTGGCGACTTCTTGCTCTGTTTGCAGTACACGACGCTCTTGATGTGATAAGAAGATGTCTTGACACTATCCAGAAGGCCGCGGGTGGCCGCGGGCATGATCTGGGACAAATAAAGGACTTCAGAGACGCATGCGAAGGAAAAGGTCTGGGGATAGACATACATGGATATAGTCTCCGTCAATGGCGAGAGACCGTTCATGCCTCCCAACCATCATCGGCAACTTGCGATACACTGTAAACCGCTGAGTGCCAAAAATAAAATAAATAAAACGTCCGGCTCATAGCACTGAAGATAAGTCTCACATACCTTGTACGCCGCAGTGAAGTCCAGAGCTGTATTTCCGGCAGGAACCTCAGACAGTCTCTTGTTGAAGATAGAAGCTGGGGTATCTCAAAGGGTCAGTACTACATACGTGATAACCGGAGCCCATCGGCATACCATTGGGATCTGAACTTCGCCCCAGGCGCTTATCTTTGCTAAGGCCGAGCTGATCCAACAGCGCTTTCTTCACCAATACCAACTCGGTCTTTCCGGCCAAGCTGGCAACTGTCCGATCCAGTGGAATGACAATACGCATGTCGCCTGTTAGTAGAGCCCACTCTTTGGTATTTTCAAGCCGTCGTCTCCGACACACACGATCGAGGACGTCGGCCATATATTCTTCTGAAGTTCTAATGAATAAAATAGCTGAATTGAAAGATGCGACGATATCCAGTGGCGGAAAAGCTTACCCGTTGATAGTTGTTGAGTAATGCATGTCAGCCGTCGTCGCTACTCTGACCCTCAAGAATACCGGCGGACCCGAAGCCATTATGGCGTTGGAAGTATGTGACACGCCGAGGAATCCAGCAGAAGTGAGGGCGTCTGAAGTAGTTCGGGCACTGGCGGCAACGCCTCCTCCGGCGACGGCCGGAGGAGCGAGGCCCCCAGTGTTCGAACGCTCGGATCGAGACGTTGACTTCTTTGCAATCATAAGTCTCGAGGGCCTTCGGACTATCTTGCTCTCGACAGCGCGGTTCTGCTCAACTACAGATGCCAAAGTTGAAGGGTGTGAGCGTGTAGGTTCGGAGACTTGCGTGGAGAAACAGACTGAGAAGACGTACCCTGCATAGGGTTTGCTGCACATAGGGCGAAGCTGTCGAACGAGAATTTGGATATGGGGCGCGTGCGATCCAAGGCTAGAAAGGCAGGACATCAGCGAGCGATGGTTTTGGCGATCTTTAAATAGTTAACTCGCCTGGGAAGTCTTCGTCCACCTCTCCATCATCTTCTGTTATACGCAAATTCCATCCAACGGCACTCAGCACAACATCTCGTTTGGGATCGTCTTCTCCGCCTAGTCCATCGTCCAATTTCGGTTCGAGCCCCTTATCCCAATACGTCCAGAGACCAAAACCAATAACTTCCTCTACCGTAGCGTCCTTCCGAACTTTCATCTCGGTCGCCTTGGAGGCAGCAACTGGAGAATGCGGGAAGAAGACGCTGATAACCATGGAAGATGTCTCAGCACGACCTGAGATTGCTGCATACAGCTCGTTGAACGGGTTGTTCGACACTGCATCCGGTGCCGATAATTTTGCCGAAAGCGCTGATTGGAAAATGGGTCGGACAATAGGTCGCTTAACAAATATCGACTCGTCTGCCCGCGAAGGCGAACGCTGAGGCGCCACAGGCGCCTGTAGAGAATTTGTACTGGGATTATCGCTCGCGCTTGTATTTGGTACAGCAAGGGATGCTGCGGTCGAGAATGTTAACGGGATGCCGGAAGACCTGGGATTGACGGGTTCAGGAGGAGATATGCTGAAGTAACTTTTGTTTGCTCTCCGGGGTTGCAGAGGACGAGATGGTTGACCGCCTTGAGCGGCGTGGTTATCAGCTGTTGACGTGACTTCTTGCGGCGAGTCGCTTGCATCTTTTCGTTCTGCGAGCCCTTCGGACACAGGACTAAGCCTATGTATTTGCCGCATCGATTGTGCAATCAGAAGGGATGATCCAAATGGAGAGGAATGCGAGGCTGAAATGCCAGAAGAGAGTACTGAGGTCTCATCGGTGTTGTTGGAGTTCATGCTAGGTGGCATGGGGAAACGACTGCATGAAACAACATCAGGCACGCACAGGCAACTTTCAAGAAATCTACAAACTCACGAGCCCAAGAAATCATCGCCAAATTCGTCGTCTTCGACCATTCCTCCGCCCTCATCCCCTAGAATATCACCTTCGTCGCTGGATGTTTCGTCCTCGGACTCGTCACCATGAGCAGCATCGGACGAGTCTGAGCTCTTCTCTGGGTCTACTGCAGGCCTTTCGTCTTCATCAGAGGAGTCGATAACGCCAGGAGAGTCGACCGGGATTCGCGCTACGGGCCAACGATCTATCTGGGGTACTGCTTCCTCAACTGGAGCGCCAGAGGTTTGGGCACGGGCTGCCGCACCATTGAAGCGAGCTCGCATTCTGGCTCTGCGACGCTCTTCCATCTCTCCTCCTTGTGCAAGACGAAGCGCAAAGGCCGGGAGTGGTGGACGAGCAGGATCTTGACCTTCAGAGTGAGCAGCGGGTGCTACATTTGGATTCGGAGGGGTCGGGGATGGCGGCCCTGGTCGCAATCTGTTGTCTGAGGTGGAAGCTTCACCGGCGCTTGGTACATGTGAGCCACCTGACCCTCTTCGCTTGCCAGGATTCAGGTTCGAAGTTTCCGGAGACTCGACTGCAATTGTTGGAGGCTTTTGAAAAGATACGGGAGTTGGCGCGCTATCAGAGCGGATCCGCTGCAGTCTTGAGTCCAACGAGGCTACAACGGACGATCCTGGCGCTCGAGTTGTGGAGGATCGTCTCCCTGAGACGCGCATGCCAACACCACCAGAGCGCCCAGGACCGACAATGGTTTGTGTATACTTCAACCCAGTAGCACCTGGATACACGCCAGCGGCTTCATTCGTTGGAGGTAAGTGCCCACGTCGTCCGTTTGGAGACGTGAGGTCTGCGTTGTTGAATCCATGAAAGGAGCGTGGATCAAAAGCGTCGTCAGCTGCAGGCTGTGGGCTAGAAGGCACGTTGAGTTCTGGCCATAAATCCGCATCAGCTAGACCTGCGGCCCGTATATATGGATTGGCGGCATATTGGGGATTAAGGGTGATGATCCTAGCACCAAAAGGATCCTCGATGTTACGTAGGTAGGTGAGGCGGAGGGTGTGAATAAGATAGCTATAGCAAGAGGACAATTACTCAGTATGCTTAGGCTCCTTTATCTCTCACTATTCTCACTCTGGATCACTGATGAGCATCGGAGCTTGAAGTGACGTTTAGATGTGGACCAGACCTGACAACACTTCGCACGACTAACACAGCCACTGTAGCAATACCACATGAAATAACATTGTCTGTACTGCTCATTTTATCATTCGAAGTTTCTGTAAAAAGGAGCCCAGAAACAAGCGTATATCACATCTACGATGAGACGCCATTCGTCTTTCCATGTACACCGTTGATGCCGTTGATCGATTTGCCGTTGATCAATTTAGCCTGTACTTTAGTAGACTTCGCACCCCGATTCGCTAGATGAGGCTGGCCATGAGGGGATTCTGCCGGCTTGGTCTGCTCAATTGCTTGAGTGATGAGGCCCGAAAGTTTCGTCGGAACTTTCGGCTGAGTACCCTCGAGGAACCAATCCTTACTCATATAGTTGCGTATGCTACGCCAGAGGGTCAGTCAGCATTTAAGCGATTCAACATAGGAAGAGCGACTCACTTGTCAGGAAGAATGACCACAACATTTTGGCCTGCCACATTTCCGTACTTCTCAAATCCTTCTGGGCTTTTCAGGAATCTCAACGCTCCTGCGATAGCTGCACCACTGCTCCCGCCAACCATTAGACCTTCTTGTCGAATTATGTCGCATGCCGTCTGGAAGGTCTCTTCGTCCTCGGTTTTCACCCAAGAATCAATATACTGATAACTCATCACGTCAGGCACGAAGTCGTAGCTATTGCATTCGTGTTAGTAAACTGATGCGGCAGAGCGTGTTCGAGACTTATGTTCACCCGAGACCTTCAACCATGTATCCACCAAGCGGATCTTTGCTCGGCCCAGACAACAGGCTCCCGACCTAAACATGTGTTGCATGAGCCTCGAGCTAAGAACGTAGCCTCCGACCTTACTCACCGGATCCACGCCCACCAAGTGACAAGCCGGATTATGCGTAGTCTTGATGGCCTTTGATAGTCCGCTCAGCGTTCCTCCAGTTCCAGTGCCTGCGACCAAGACGTCGACCTTTTCGCTCGAGGGTCGCGCTTGTGTGGACTTCGTAGAGGTGATCGCGTGAATGATCTCGGGGCCAGTGCCAAACTCATGCGCAAGAGGATTGTTGGGGTTGCTATACTGGTCCAGGATTACGCCCCCAGCGATGGTTTTTTTCAGCCGCTGAGCGACACCAAGATTGCTATCCTCAGATTGAGAGGGTGCTTCAGTTGGTGTGCGAACAACCTCTGCTCCTAGAGCGCGGAGAGCGACCTCCTTCTCCAGGGACATCTTCTCGGGAAGCACGATGATACAGGGATATCCCTTTGTAGAGATAGGAAGCATCAGTATCGAGAAAGTGGTCGAACTGGACCACTGCTTGCCTTCAGAGCGCAAACCATAGCAAGGCCGATTCCTGGAGCAGGGCTGTCAACACCCCTGAAAATATACCCGGAAAAGACACCGTCGTACCGGTATTGCCGCTTGTTGGCTCAATGACCACACTCTTTCCCGGTATCAATATACCTCCAGGATATAATAAGCTTTATATGCGTTTGAGTGACGGTGTACGGCTTACCATCTTTCTCGGCTTCCTCAACCATTCGTTTCGCGATTCGATCTTTGACCGAGCCACCAGAAGAGTAGAACTCGGCCTTCGCCACTACATGACGGACGAAGAAGAAAGTCAGACCATATCTCTATGCATTGTAGGTATATCAACGTACAGAGATTGCACTTGAGGCCGTTAGCTTTGGCAATCCGGTCTAACCGGACCAGTGGCGTCCTCCCGATGCCGTCAAGAGCATCGTCGAAGATGAGCTTCTTTTCGCAAGGTGTTTGCATGGTAGATAGGATTTTAGATGTAGAGAGACGAGTAGCTGCGGGAATGAGGTGAAAGTGAGGGCGATAAGAAGACCACAAGAGGAGCTGGGCGCTTCAGACTTTGTGTTCGACAAAGAAGAGACGCGTGAATAAATACACACGGGACTCCCCATATCCCTTGCACGGATCTTGCAACGCTGTGCTGGCGGTGCGGCCAACCATGTCCTTTTCCATATAGTGGGGACGTACAAGTAACCAATAGATTGCAGCACTCCCTTATCATGGTTCCCATCAGTCAATATTCCCAAAATTGCCATCACGTTGCCGCGAACGTTCCATGGATGGTTCCGCCCGTCTTTTGCAATACATTCTGCGCATACTCAAACGGCAGCTATAGTCTTCCTTTCGGCCGACTCGAATCTCTGGGCATGGCTCTTCAACTATTGATGCAAGTGTGATCAAGCGCACTGCACCAAGAAGCAGCAGTGTGTGGAAGCAGCCTACTCACACCCAGTGCAGAAACTTCAGGGACGTGTCCAGATGCCTAATCGGTACCTGTCTGTGTCTATCAATGCAGAACCTCTTCAGAAATAATCTGGGCCCGCTGAAGCACAACAAGTCGACACCTCACGCTGACGTCTAACCACAACCGATACTCGCCCCAAATACAGATGATCGACTCAAAGAATCATATTGCATCCAAATCCCGGAAGATTATGTTTGAAGGCCTAAATGTACATGTCTGCCTCTATGCCAGACTCAAAAATGATGGGTGATGATGCTCCTGCAGTGTATCTTGTCTATGCCCTAGCACCTTAACTCGTCGCCCCTGTGCCTGTGGCTCATTTTTTGCGCATTCCGTATATACCGGGACTCAAATGCTCGATATCTCGGCTCCGAATCTTTGGGCTTTGGCTTTGGACTACCATTTCTCTACTAGTCTACGAGGGCCAGTTTGAATTCCCGCATTCGCGCCACTGTAGCCACGCCCTTATCCCCGCTTGTGCAGAAACTTTGCGTGGTCTACAGATAATTGGATAGGGTCAATCGCCGAGTATCGATAGACGTCGACAGTTTCGATTCCGACTCACACTTCACATGCACTGGCGCAAATGTTGAGATGAAGTAATAACTATGGTCATAGCCCGCATGCTCCCGTACATGCACAGCTTGCTCATCGAATCCGGCCTCTTTTGCGGCTGTGACGAAGTTCTCTGGAAGGAGCTGCTTCTGCTTGTAGAACTGATCTGCATCTCCCTAAGTGCACATAGGTTTCGCCAAAGTCGCAATAAGTCGTCATCCTTTCGCAAAATGGCGCAATCAAAGCTTAACTCACGTAATCGGCAAGTATGTGCACATTCTTGCCCTTCGCGTTTCTGACCAGCTCTGTTGCGTCATGTGCTTTCCCTTCCTCCTGTCCCCCGTTAAGATAGCCGGAGAAGGCTTTCTTGCCCCACGCGCACTCGGGATTGCTTGGGTTGAAGATGGCGGAAAACGCCGAGGCTGAGAGGAATTTGTCCAAGTTTAGGAGATAGATGCTCAACGCGCCATGACCACCCATGGAGTGACCGAAGATCGAGCTCCGAGATAGGTCCTGTTGATATATTGCAGATTTAGCGGCTGTGATCGAGCCATAGGTAGGTTTGCTTGCCTACCAATGAGATACCTAAAGCTGTGATAGCATCAGGGAGATCTTTGACGATGTGATCATACATGTTGTAATGCTTTTGAAACTTGGTCTGAGTAGCGTTAATATAGAAGCCAGCGCCTAGGTCATCAAGGCGGCATCAATGGGCATCAGCCAAGAAGGAAGACATATGATGGTCACCTGTGCCAAAGTCCCAGTCCTTATCTTCATCCTCAACACCAGCCCCTCTCGGAGACGTATCGGCAAACACCAGAGCAATACCTTCATCCGCCGCGTCACGAATGAAACCTCCTTTCCAAGCTCTACAAATTCGAGATCGTCACTCAGTCTCGCAAACGAATCATCGAATCGTATCACCTACCCCGTGTCCTCGTTGCAAGTCAATCCCGCTAGGTAGTACAAAACAGGAGCAGGGTGAATCTTTGTGACCTCCGGTATGAAGACATTGAACTGTGCTTCAAGGCCTCCTAGTGCCGGTGACTGTGGATAGATAAGATAGTAAGAGATTGATCGAAGCAGGGCCGAGATATGACCAGCGTACGTTAAACTTGTATTTGCTAAGCTCACCGCCGAAGCATTTGTTGCTCGACACCTTGTCCACTTTCAAACTCATTGATCGATGTATTGATTGGGTTGGTGGCAGAAATGCCTCATTGATGAACTCAACGTGATGATATCTAAAGTGTCCGGATAAGTCAGGCACACGGTGACAAGAAACTTCAATTTTCCTCTCCAAGACAAACCTCTCCTTACGCCTTCTACAGATGTCTGAGACTGCGACTACAACTGTAACTCCCGCGGCTGCAGCTGCAACCGTACCGGTTATTCTTAAGACTCGAACTGGATATGTGATCCCGACCGAGAAGTACATGATCCCGACATCCTGGCGACGGTTCCACCTATCACAACTGATAAATAAAGTCCTCGCACTCCCACAACCTGTGCCCTTCGACTTTGTCGTTCATGGAGAGATGTTAAGGGCAAGCTTGGGGGAATGGTGCGCTAGCAAAGGGATTGAAGAGGTGCGTGTCGTCCAACTATCGAAAGAGCCAGACTTGCTGACGATTCAGGGCATATCAATTGAAACAGGAGGAAACCCTTGAAATCGAGTACATAGAATCGGTATTACCTCCGGAAAGAGTTTCTTCGATACCCCACCCAGACTGGGTGTCATCCATCTCTTGTCATCTGAAAGGGTGAGCAATGCTGGACAGGCAGACGACGAATGAATCTCACTTCTGCGTCTACAGCTACTTCCTGACAGGCTCATATGACTCATGTGTTCGACTCTACAACGACCGACAGGAGCTTTTACATACCATCAGCAGTCACTCCGCTCCTGTGAGCTCGGTTTGCTTCATACCTCGTCCACAAGCAGGTCCCTCAGACCCACAGCTTATTGCCAGCACATCATACGACACCACTTGCCACATTGTCTCTGCACCCATGGATGCCATGATCGTGGCTGACGACGAAGAGAGGTCGCGGTTAAAAGCTCTCGCGTCCTTGCAACTACACACCGCTCCTATTTCATCGGTCGCATCCAATTCAACAGGATCGACTCTTCTCACCGCCGGATGGGACTCATATATTGGAGTGTGGACAACGGAAATCCCTGAGTCGGACGAAGTGGATGAGGTTGTCTACCCAAGCTTCGACGCCGATCGCCGGAAGCGGCGAAAGGTCAAGAAAGACGAAAATGCACCGGTTAGGAAGGCCCCTCAGTCTGTGATGAAGTCGCACACATCACGTATTTCGTCTATCCAATGGTCACCTGTCTCTTCGGATGCGAGCCTCGCATATAGCTGCGGCTGGGATTTCACGGCGAGATCGTGGGATGTCGAAGCGGGGGTGTGCACTGCGACGATGGTACGGCTGCAGCCGGTGTTTTTAAATATATTTCTCCTACGCTGATAGGAATCTATTGCTCCCGGATTAGACTGCTTCCGAGAAGGCCATGCTCGATGTGGCCGTTACGTGCAATGGCCGAACACTCGTCTCTGCCAACGGAGATAGGACAGCCAGCGTATTCGCGATAGGAAGTGAGTTCGAGATACTTCTGTATGCTCGCTCGTTCAGCTGACACTGGTTGACCTTTTACAGGCTCTGCTTCCCCGTCTCACCTCTCACATATGTCTCCTGTCACATCCATCACCGCGCACCCAATATCGGCACACCATGTTGCGTCAGGCTGCATGGACGGCATTGTCCGAATCTGGGATTTACGTAGTACGAAAAGTGCTGTGGAAAGCTTCGTTGCAAGGGGTGATCAGAATGAACCCGCGGAAGAGGGTCAGAAGCAGTCAGCGTCGAAGGTACTGAGTTTGGACTGGTCGCAAGGGAATTTGATTGGATGTGCAGGAGAGAAGGGGATTGATATCTTTAGGGTAAAACTAGGGAATTGAGATGTAATTATGCATATCCTCTTTGATTTGTTTGGTGCTTGATATTGACGCGTTGTTTGCTTGAGAGGCGGGTCTTTGATTTCCAATAAAAGCGGGCGCACTTGCTCCCGCACCTTCAATTCTGTCCTCTCTACTGTACTCTCACCTCTTAACTATCAACCGCTTATCGGGAAAAGATCCTCATGTCGCGTCGTAACACAACCACAACTGCGTCTCAACGAGATCAGAGCGTCGCACCATCAGCACGCGCTGGCTCTCTACCACCTACTCAAGACGATGAAGACGAGGTACGCTGATGACTGAAGCAACGCCTTTCCTCTTCAAGTCTATATGCTATATGCTCTGACATAATCACTTAGGAGTGCTCATTTGACTTGGTTGATGAGCTGCAACAACATGTCAGTCCCCCAGCGAATCAGTCTCCTGCTTAGTGCCTACTAGGCCCACTAGCCAACCATGATCGGACTTCTCACTGTATCTTAAAAGGGTATTAACGCCCAAGACATCTCGAAACTCAAGGTGGGAGGCAACCAAGTTTGTTGTTTTGCGAAAGCCTTGACGACTCAACGAGGACACCGTCCAGTCGGCGTCTGTGTATACTATGCATGGTGTGAAAGCCATGTCTCGTAGGAACATGTGTAAGATTAAGGTATGTGTTTGATATCCCGCCTCTTCGCATCGTAATTCTTGAGAATAATGAAGATGACTTCCTATCCAGGGTCTCTCAGAGGCGAAGGTCGAAAAGATCAAAGTAGCTGTCTATCAACTTTTATGAAGGATCTACGATAACTTTGTCCACATGATTTTGCAGGAAGCTGCTGCGAAGATTCTGGTCTGCCTGTTTTGAATCCTAGCTCCAGTCTATCTCGACTTGTGCTCATCCTCTCCGTACACAGGGATCTTCATTCCTACCGGCCACTTTGGTCATGGAGAAACGGAAGGACGTCTTTTTCATCAGCACGGGGAGCAAGGTGGTCGATGGGGTCCTAGGAGGTATGCATCTGCTCTTAAGCGGTTTTTCTTCTATGTCCCGCAAATGTACGATATTGATTCTGATCTCGTATCCCTCAGGTGGTATTCAGTCTCGATGCATCTCGGAAGGTGAGTGATTATGTATTTGTGATCTCGTCAAACGTTATGAATATGCTTGATACTCTTTGTAGTTTATGGCGAATATCGTACTGGGAAGACACAGTTAGCACATACCATTTGTGTTGTAGCGCAGCTGCCGAGGGAGATGGGAGGTGCCGGAGGGAAAGTCGCTTACATTGACACTGAAGGTGTGTTGGACATCTCATCATCGACAGTGCCATTTATCTCTCACGCCCCTACAGGAACCTTCCGACCCGAGCGCATCAGCCAGATTGCCGACAGATTTGGCGTCGAAGGCGCACAGGTCCTGGAAAATATCGTTCATGGTGCGCTGTCTCCTTGCATCTCTCAGATTGCGAGCTGATAAGAGGCCCCGTTATAGCTCGCGCCTTGAATAGCGAGCATCAAGTGAGTAGCCTCCGTTTCATTCCCTAGCATTCATACAAACTGAGAGTTCTCATTATTCTAGATGGAGCTAACCAAAGACCTTGGTGAAAGGCTTGCTGAAGGCGGTTATCGACTTGTCATTGTTGACTCTATCATGGCGCTCTTTCGTGTCGACTACAGCGGTCGAGGAGAGCTTAGTGAGAGGCAGCAGAAGGTCAGTGGTTTCTC
>WSTV01000164.1:23922-41210 GCA_019632285.1 Tulasnella sp. 332
TGGAGGCGCTCTCAAGCCGATTGGAGGTCATGTCCTGTCGCATGCATCTACTGTCCGTATGATGCTCCGAAAAGGTCGGCCTGTGCTGGCAAATGTAGTTGATCACTCTGCTGATGCGTGAGTTTCGTAGGGCGTGGCGACGAGCGCATAGCCAAGTTATCCGACAGGTAGATTCTCTCCTTGTTTCGCTTAGAATATAATGACGCTGATCCGGTCCCTAGTCCTGACCGACCGGAAGGCGAAGCCACTTACAAACTAGCCGAAGGTGGATGGGAGGACGTCTAATATCCTCTGCTTTTGGGGTTACTATCATTTCACTTGTGTTTGCGCGCTTCGCCTGTTCCTTACCTTGTTGTATCCACCAGTCTTGTTGTGTTGCTGTTGCTATTCCATGTATGGATGCCTTGAAGTCACCGAACCACGTGTTATTGTTACTGTCGCGTTCCGTCACGTTGATCTCTGTTCTGACTAAGTCACGCTCCTTTGGCTTTGCTCCTTCACACTCCCCGAATTCAATGGCTACTACAACTGTCGACGTGGAAAGCCTCAAGCACGAGTTGAAGGCTTGGGAGAGGAAATTTAAGCAGGAACATGGGACGGATAAGATCAGTAAGGAGGACGTGAAGGCACATCCCGATATTGGTGAGTATAGTCACGCAACGCTCACATTTACGTCTAAGCTCATGATTCAATGGTTCTAAAGATGCCAAATACAAGCTATGGAGAGAGCTATCCAAAGTAACCGCACTGCCCGTAGCGAAGAAGCAGGGCGAGGTCAAACCTGCGACGACTAATCGAGCGGCATCGCCGCCATCCACACCTCGCGCTCCGTCTCGCAAGAGCGAGAAAGCGTCCGTTACCAACATCTTCCAAAAGTCCATGCCTACACGGGGGCCTGCCATCACTTCGACCTCAAACCCGTTCTCCCCAACGAAAGGGAAAGGACGCGCGTTAGACAATGATGACGATGACGATGACGAGCACATTATTCGAGCTCGGCGTGAAACTGGGAAGAAGGTCGCCTTTCAGAGCAACCCGCTCTTCGTTCCGCATACTCCCGTCGCCAAATCCGCCGCAAGTGCCTCTTCTTCGTCGGCATCGCGGTCTACGGAGCCTCCCAATCCATTCGCACCGTCCCCGACGAAGGATAAGTCTTCCAGGCAAGCAAACCTCTTCATCACCCCTTCCAAGTCCGCGCAAAGCAAGTCTTTTGAGACTGTGGACACTCCCGCCACCTCGCTCTATTCATCCACCAAAGTTACAAGATCTTCCGCTAAGATCGATTACAACTATGCGGATTCTCCAAAGAAGCTGAAGGCCCTCATCAGCTCTACTCTAAAGGACACGCCTCGAACCAAGTCCCGCAAACGCCTACGAGGAGAGGAGGTGACTGAGACACCGGGGGATAAACGCAGACGGTTGGCCGGTGGCACTGGGTCGCAACAAGGAATGGATGATAATGACGAAGATGCCGAAGAGGAAGAGATGGACTTCAGCCCCGTCAAACCAACGGCGAGCGCAAGAGGGAAAGCGTTCCGACCTGTGTTCGATGACGTAGACAAACTGGATGCAAGGGCCGCAAAGCCATCGTTCTTCAGTCGAACAAATTCCGGAAGTGGCCCGGCATTCTCGAAGGCACTATCTCGGATTAGCTCCCTCAGTACGTCAACTTTGTTCTCTTCAAAGGCGGCAGAATCGGACTTGTCGACGACTCGGGCGAAAGATGATCAGAAGAGCTTTCCAGCTGGGTCTAGTGCTGACCGTAGAACAGGCAAGCCGACCGGAAAGAAGCGCTCCTCGGCTGAGCTCGACGACAGCTTACAGACAGGCGACACAACTGGAGACCAGTTCCAGCCAAATTCTGCGGCGAACCCATTTGCCCTACGCCCACCATCTCCGCCGCCAGGGGAATCAAACAAGGATAAGAACAAATGGGGGGCGGGTGCTCGAAAGAAGGGCAAAGTCGACGTCACCATGCTAGATGTTGAAGACGCTCCCTCAGATGATGAAGGCTTGAGAGACGGGCTCGAAGCAAAGGAGATCAGGCTCTCTGATGCCCGACCTTCAAAGAATGTTGATGGACAGGACGAGATTGAGTCTGTGACAGAGGAGGATGCGGTTAATCGTTACTTCCGCAAGCAGTCGGTTCTCCCTCGGGCCCCAATTCCGGGCACTGCCGATCATGCTCACAAGGACGATGGAGCGGTTCAACATCCGGTCGAAGTCGACTTGCCGGACGAAATGAAGCGCGTTCTGAACCTCGGTAACATCTCGCCATCTAAACGCAATGATGCCCCGCCTGAGGATATCGTTCATGGAGTATTCACTGGCTCTCAAGTGGTGCCAGAGAAGGTGAAATTGCAGGAGATTTGGGGTGTTGGAGAGCTGGAAGGTATGGCAGAGAACGAAGAAGATGATTGGGACAGTGATCCGGATGGCTGGAAAGGTGCGGTGGAGATGTAGTGTACGTTCAATCTTTTCTCCCATTCTTCGATATCATGAGAAATGCTCTGCCAACACAATTTGTAGTTTCATAAGAACGTGACGTATACTTCCAGTTCTGGTGCTGCAAGTTCTATGTTCCTCCTGAGGGATCACTCGCGGTTCCTGGCAATCCATGATTTGCGGGCATAGAGATCCTCACATCTTATGCACACGCACTTAAAATCGTCTGCGCAGCGAAAAAAACGGATCAAATTATCGCGACGCAGCAATGCGACCGGTACCAACAACACTCGCCCCAAGGTTTTGCGCTCCTCGGTCTTTCGGATGACCACTAGCTGATTGCTTCTGAGAGCCTTGCTTTCGCGCCTCGTCTGAATTGCGTGACGACACAACCTGTGCCCCGCGTGGTTTTCGAAGCGGCGGCTCTGTTACTGACATCGGAGTGAAATCTGGATGATAACTTGGTCGAATGCCCTTCTCCGCCCGTTCCTGGTATTCAATACCTCTCGACCACGTCTCGTCTGGCCTAGGATTTCCAGGAAGCTTCCATACTGGCGTCCAAGGAAGTTTGCTACCGCTGTACTGCTCGGAGAACTGTGATTGTGGGAGGAAGGATTCCAGGGACTTGCGTTCGAGCTCATGACCCTTCTGGAGTTCCGTAGGGCCAAACTCGGCGCCGTATGCCTCGGCTTCTTGTGCTGCAAACGCATTGCTGAAGTCGTGTTCGGCGCGAAGGGCGCGGAATTCGCGAGCGGCCCCCTTGTATGCGAGGGAGAGTGGGACTGCGTGATGTTTATGGAGGTTGATAGCATACTTTATGGCACTGATATCGAGAGACGGTTTGAGTCAGGTTCAAAAGATCTTCTATCATGGGCATTTGAGGGCAGTTGCTCACTCTTCTGGTGTTGGGTTCCTGCCTCGCTGGGCCAACCTGGTCCACTTCTTTCCAACTATTCCATGCTCCGCCCCTATTTCCAAGTCATTTTCGACTAAAGACCGAGCTCTGAACGCTTCGAAGGGGTGATCCTTGAAGAATTGCCTCCTCACGCGATCCTCAAGGTAAACTATGGCCTCCGCCTTTGGCCGATCCCACGTATCGTTCTCCACATTCAGTTTCCGTTTTAAGGTAAGTCTAGGTGCATTCGGTGAGATGGTATCAAATGTGGTGCGAGATGTCGATGGTGTCCGTGGGGGAGTGGGGATGGGGGGGTACTGAAGGACCGGGTCGTACCAGGCTGGCTTTTGAGCTAGGAAGTTACTCTGAAGCAGCCGAGAGACCGTCAGATGGACTTGAGAAGCGAACCGACGTGGCATTCGTCTGATGGGGGTGGTAGCAGATGAATTGACGGCGAGTGAGTGATCGAGCCAGAAATTGCAGAATGGCCTAGGAGGATATTACGGATATTGGAGCGATCTCCGTGTACGCGCCCTCGCCAGTCCAATTACGCGTCCTCTATTTCTCTAGACTTGTCTCCCTTGCTACGAGCTCACCATGTCATCTGAAACAAAGAAGCAGGAGAAAGGTCCGAGTGGAAGAATCGTATGAAAATTGGGGGCTGGGGGCTGACACGCTTCCCGTAGACTTCACGAAGGAGGTTGATCTCGCCGTAGCGGAGGCCACTTCCCTACAAGAGGTGCGCTGCTTCACTTCTTTACTCAAGCGAGAAGAAGGAATGACTTATCGACCATAATAGGCAGGAAAACTCCAAGACGGTCTCGACAAGCTGCTTGCTCTGGAAAAACAGACGCGCAATGTGCGTGCACGCCATTTCTCTCCCTGAGGGCAGATCACTGCTGACCTTACTGCGTCATCTCAGGCCGCCGACCTAGCTTCTACGACTCGCCTACTCTCCACATCAACTCTGCTGTGCTACAAAGCGGCTGACTACTCTCTCCTTTCCTCAACAATTCTCGCCCTCTCCAAGAAACATGGCCAGTTGAAAGAGGCTGTCAAGGTCATGGTTGAACAAGCCATGGGCTGGCTTGACGATATCAAGTCCAAAAAAGGCGAGCCGACTTGGCTCGAACTTGTGGAGACTCTCCGCACGGTGACGGAAGGCAAGATCTACCTCGAAACACCCCGGGCGAGATTAACTCTCGTGCTCGCGAATTACTACGAAAGGATTGCGAACGACCCGTCTACAGCACCGAAACCGAAACCTGATGCTACAAGTGGCAAGGCACCAGCGGCTCTAACACCTTTCGACTCACTCGTAAAGGCTTCAGACCTCATGACGGAACTGCAGGTCGAGACGTATTCATCGATGGATAGGAAGGAGAAGACAGAATTCATCTTGGAACAGATGCGCCTATTAGTGCTCGTGGCAAAGGGCAAAGACACGCAAGCTAAGGAGAGCAAAGAGAAGTCGGCCGCAGACAAGGAGAAGAAGGTTACGGCTGCAGATGGCGAGGCAGAGTGGATCAAAGTGCGCGTTGGGGGCAGGAAGATTCACGAGGGATTCTTAACGGAGAAGGGCAACGAAGTATGTCTTCTGCTGTCTCTGGGATCGTGAGGGCATGCATTGATTCTAACATCAGAATTTGTATTTACTGTAAGGTGTTGAAACTCAAGTTTTATGACTTGATGATCCAGTTCGCTCTTCACCACGCCTCTTACCTCGATGCAGCGAAATATTTCCACAAGGTCTGGGAGACACCCATTATCAAGGAGGAAACCGAGGGCCGTGGCAAGGAGGCAAGGTTTAACCCACTTATTCATTTACATGTGTGCTTATCATCCTACCTCATCATTTAGGCGCTTGAAAACGTTATATACTACGTTATCCTTGCCCCACACGACAATGAGCAGTCCGACATGATCAACCGGCTATACAATGACCCCGCGCTGGCTAAGCTAGAACTACACTAGTACGCGATCTTCACTTACCTTACTGACGGTATATCCTAATTCCTCATACTTACTATTAACAACAGTAATTTAGTCAAGTGCTTTATCACGCACGAACTTGTCCGATGGCCGAGTATTGAGGGAATCTACGGTCCAACACTACGGCAGACGCTTGTTTTCCTCACAGGAAACGCTGAGGGCGACAAACGATGGGAAGACCTCCATACCCGCGTGATAGAGCATGTTGGTTCACGCATCTTCCTTTCCTTGTATCATTTTCGACTCATCGCCACTCATTTTCTTTGCAGAACATCCGTGTCATTGCCCTATACTACACACGGATCACTCTCTCCCGGCTCACATCGCTCCTCGACCTCTCTGCGAAAGCGACTGAAGAGGTGCTATGTCGGCTGGTGGTGTCAGGAACGGTCCATGCCCGGATAGACCGGCCAAATGGTGTGGTGAGCTTTAAGCAGAAGGAGACGGCAGAGGATGTATTGAATGCTTGGGCGAGTGACGTCGGTCGTCTAATGGGACTGGTAGAGAAGAGTTGGATGGAGATGAATGCGGCACTAGCAGTTAAGACGCGAAGTGGGTGATTTTGCAATTCAACTTTTGAACAGCGCAGTATGTTGGCTTGCAAGATGAAGGAGAAGCTCTCGCCAGATTCTGGGTGTACCCTACAAGGCTGAGCGGAGTTGCGGGTGTGCTATAGCACACTGACGAGATATCTGTTTGTCGTGTCGTGCAACAAACTATGTGATGGAGTATTCTGATCCTTCAACTCGCCCGTTATGCATTCTTCACTTCGCCTGGGCCTTCGCCGCTGCCTCGACGCATCCTGCCTCAGCAAAAAAGCGGTCTACGCATGAACCGCTTTAATATCTCATTGCGGCTCTCAACTCATGTCCTCCTTCACCCTGCCACCATCTCAGACCCACCATCGCGCGGTCTCCCTCTTGATTCAATTCTAAAGCACATTTAGACCCTAATTCCTCTTTCCCGACCTGCGGATATTTTCTCGCTGATACGAAACCAGAATCTTTGTACGGTTCCTTGCTGATCTTCGCTAGACGCGAATCTCAAGGGCATCACCAACGACACACGCGATGGCCTGTCGCAGAACATACGCTTAACGAGAGCTCTTTGCCAGAGCTTATACCAAGATCGACGCGAAGGCGATCATCCTTTTGGAAATACAGCATTCTGAGAGTAGTTGCACACATCGCGATTTTAGCTCTGATTAGATGGGGGTTTGCCCAATCTCTTTGGCCCCAGTGACATCGGATATCTTATCTACCTGCCAAATGGGTGAGTGCGATCTCACATCTCGGCTGCCCTGGGGGCAAGCGAGAGCTGACGACTAACGTTAAGCCATGTCACCCGTTCGTCCAAATCGTGTGTAGAGTGAATTGCCAAGGTTGTTAAGAGTGATGGGGCAACTTGGATGGCCGGGTGGTCGAAGTACAAGGGCGTTTTGAAAGTGCTGGATGCTCGCTATGAGGTCGGCCAGGTTACTCGTATGTCCAAATCGTGTGTAGAGTGACGAGCCGAGGTTATTGAGGGTCAAGGAGCGGTTTGGGTGGCCAATCGGAAAGATCATGAGCGGGAAAACGACGATGGAAAGGCTTATTTCAGGAATGAATGATAGAAGGAGTAACCAAGATTCAAAGCGGTAAGGGCGAGGACGCACTCAGCATCGTCAAGGAGATCATTCAACCATTCGGAAGTTTCGAAATGCGTGGTGGCCCACACCACCGGATCAACGGCTTCATGTGCTATGATTTTACCGGCCTTGTGAAACAACGTATTGACAAGGTAATCGGCTACCCCGTTGGATAACGAGAGCTGAGCTTTTGAGATAACGTGGAGGAAAGTCAGACTGATGGACAACAGTCCCGTAGCATCCACCATGAAGATTGATTGGAGCGTCCTCTCCGTTAATAGTATTCTTCAAATACTCCATATCCTTGATCAGGGTTGTTGTTCATACTCTAGCATGTCCAACCCCATGCTTTGATTACAAGTCGCGGCTTGCAATTCCCAGATCGCCAACATTCCCCCCCCCCTTTTTTCGACCAGGGACTGGAATGGATCGAGAATGCCCGGTCAGCAGCCGTGTTCAAGAGAGCCGCCTGTTGCTCGTTGGCCGATCCATAGCAGTTCATGGCTGGCGTAGTCTTTCCGATTCCTTGAAGATCCCAGCTGTAGACGTCAAGGCGACCTTCTACAATGGCATATCTCATCTCGCCTGGACCTACGACGGACGCCATGGCACCTGGGGCACCGGGACCCCCGTAGTTGGTGTACAAGGGGCCTAGAAGCGAGCCTAGTGAAGGATCGGCATGGATGACAGTATGGGATAGCGAGACAGTCGCAGGTGGGAACCCTACAGGCAATATGAAAGTAGTACCAAGACGGAAGCCGGAACTGACAATTCCTAGGAGTCACACTCGCTCGAAAGTCTCTCAGAGGAATTTCATATTTCTCTCACGAGTCTGCCAGTTGATAGGACAGTTAGATTCGCAAGGTCACTGCAAACCCCACCGATCTCGTAGCGAGCCTCCAGTACAATAAAGACGCTCTTGCGCTTCGTCTGGCCGACCGCTCGATTCGGTGCTCGATTCTTAACAACCTCTGCGGTTCACTTTACACACAATCGAAACAGACGAGCGATGTGACCCATCTCGTACCGAGCATCCAGTCCAATGAAGACGCCCTCGCGCTTCGTCCGATTGGCCACCCTGATCGCTCCCTCGCTCTCAACAACCCTAGGAGTTCAATCCTCGCATGATACAAACAGAGAGGTGACGTGGCCGATCTCATAGCGAGCATTCAGTATTTTCAAGACACTCTCCCGCTGCGCCCGATCAGCCACTCAACCCGCTCTTTGGTTCTCAGCAAGTTCAGCGATTTATTCTGCACACGATTTGGAAAAACGGGTGACATAGCCGATCTCGTAGCAAGCATTCAGTACCGCCAAGACGCCCTTCCGCTGTGTCCGATTCGCCAGGGGATCCGCTCCGCGATTCTCAACAACCTCAGTGGTTCACTCTTTGCACGATATAAACAAAAGGTAAATATGACTGATTTCGCAGCGAGCATCCGGTACAATGAAGACGCCCTTGCGCCTCGTCCGATCGGTCACCCAAATTGTTCCATCACTCTCAACAACCTTGGTGGTGCATCGTATGCACAGTTGTGAGCCATGCCGTAGACTGTGACAAAAAAATTTCAATCCTACAAAGAAGGATCCCAATATGACCTCTCACCGTTGACTGGCCGTCTCCGTGTATCAAATAAGTGGGTCGGTGGGGCTTTCAAACACGGTTCTGAGTCATTAGGCAACACATATGCATCCGCAATAGCTCTCCTTGGCCGTCCTCTGCCTCTCTCTGCTTCCAGCATTCATGGATCTCAGGCGCGTATGACCCGTGGAGGCTTTAAAGATCGACGGCGGGAATAACCGAAGACGCCACGTCGTATGCAGTCAAGAGTAATCAGTTGAGCACTACAGTAGAGCTCCTAGAGCGTGGAAGGGCACTATTGTTCACCCAGCTCGGGAACCATCGCACCCGTTTGGATGATCTTCAAGCGGCAAGCAGCATCTTGGCGAGTCGTTTTGGTACCCTGAGTGTAGCCCTTGAAGCTTCTACGCTTTCGGACGGAGCCGGCGTGAAAGGAGCAGTCAATGCTGGGGATCTTGTTGGAAGGTAGGTATCTGTCCTTTACCTATTCGGGTCCCTAGCATCTGACCAACTGGCACCACTCGGCGACAGAAGCTGGTGGCTGGCTAGGGTCGCACGCCCTCGGAGATCCGCCAGCTCGAGGGATTCGAGAACTTCCTCCGTGTCACTACTTTTGCCCAAGTGGAGGTGGCGGCGAGCGGTGGGCTCGTTATCCAGGTTAATATCAGTCGGTATGGTTCTGATACTATCATCACCCACAAAACTGTAGAGCCGGTCTCCATCCCGCTTCCAGACGCTACGCCTGCCGCCATCAAGGCACCGGTACAGGTTCTCACCAAAGTCGCCACCGATCGTCCCGAAGTCTGATCCGACCGAATTCTAGGTTCACTCCTGCCAGACATCTGGCGGATACTCGTGAAGCAGATCGTCGCCCACCTGGAAAATACGCTTCGGCTGCACCGAGGATCGAGGATCTGGTGGATTCTCACATCTTTTGTGACCATGCAGCTAGGCTTTTCTGTCCAGGCGAGCTGAGCCTTCTTGACTGTTATGCATCCTCTTATGTCCCAACCTTATCTGGTACTTGCGCTGGTCATGAACCGTCGAAGCGGGAGTCTAGACTGCGGATACTAGTTGTCGCGGAGCCTGAGGTTGAGGTTGAGGGGCCCTTGCCAGAGGTCCCTCGTGAGGTGGCATTGACCCGTGGATTGCAGGGACAGGTCGCAGTCGTTGAAGGGAAAGAATTTGCCAGGGATGCAGCACTGGCAAGCATAAAGGAGACGGCCTAGGGCCTAGTTTCGCTTCGCTTATTACGGGCATCAACACCCAAAGGGGCCCTTCAAATCCCATTTCTATCTTCATACATGCAACACTTCCCTCACACTCTTGGAAATCATGAAGAATAATCTGCCTCATGCAGAACTCGCCGTGATATCTGTCTGCCATTCCGCTGCCGGGAACAATCTCACTCAGGGAGAAGTGACTTGCTTGACATCAGGGATGCTTTTTGCTGGGTTTCGTGGCGTGGTTGGCACAATGTAGACGAGGACGGACCAGGAATGGCCCACAGGCTGTGGTTTGTGGAGATGCGGCATTGGCGTTGTCGAAAGTTGTCAGGAACCTGAGGCAAAATCAGGTTCCGTTCGATAGATGGATCAATTTCGTACACTGTAGTATCTGAGCTCCGTGAGTACTTTTCATCACATTCCGGCTAACACAGTCGCAGAGGGCTTACAGGTCGATGCTCGGCTGCCAAATCGTTTCGTAGTTTTTTTTTTACATGTCCAGCCAGGTAGCGAGCTTTCGATCACTTCAAGATTGCATCTGAACGGGGACAATATCATAGGATTACACGGGATAAGTTAGGTGCGGAACATGAACTGGAAGCTATACTGCTTGGTATCTGGATCCCAGTGCGACCAGTTCCAGCCCGTCCTATCCTCCGCCTCGTCCTCAATTTCTCGCGCGGGGATGCGGAACGCGATGGTCTCGTAAGGCTCTGCAGCGACCTAAAGAACCCAGCCGCGGGCAGATTAGCTCTTGCAAGGGCTTGAGAATGTGAGAAAAAGTGTACTCACAATCAAGTATTGATAAGTCCTGTTCGGGGGTTCCTTCCTCTGCTCCCAAGCGCTCATGAACCGTCGTCTGGGCATCACGTCGTCCTTGATCTGAGGCAAATGCACCTGAACCATCAGACCCTCCCTCGGTGGCCCATCTCCTTCGCTCAACCTCTGGCCAAGATGATCATAATCTATCCTCTCCCGAACTTTAGTCACGCGGTAACCGGGTCGGCCAATCTTCAAGAAGACCTTATGTCGGACGGTAGACGGCACCGGGGCGATAAGAAGCTGAGAATCCTTGTTGTCCTTTGCCGCGCGTCTGGCAAGGTTCGTTTGATGCTTTTTGCCTTGCGTGTGTGCGAGGTAGGAGCCTTCGTTGGTGTGTAGAGTGAGGCAGAGACGGCATTCAAGGGAACCGAGATGGTTGCGGAGGATATAAGGATCCTAATTCCAAAAAAAAAAAAAAAACGAATAGCAGCTTTGTGAGTTTTGAAGGGACTGCCTTTTTTTTTTCCCCCGATGGTTGGGGGTATTGCCATTCAACGACTGGGTCATCAACGCGGATTGGTGCTCTTGGCATTACCTTGGCTAGATCAATCGTTTCCAACGCCAACTTCCTTAACCTCTCTCGCCGGTCTACATTCGCTTCCGCGGCCCCAGCCACACCCCCTCCACCAAACTTGGATCCAACTCGGTTCTGAAATGGTATCGCAGATTGAGTGGTTTGTTTGAAGAGTTTCAACAGCTATACCATACCTGAAAATCTGAAAAGAAGGGTCGGTAATGATCAAAGGTAACATTGTTATAAGTAGGACTTACCCATCACGCTTAGCCAATTTCAACTGCTGGATGAAACAGGCTGTAATTGAGGGCTGGTCAAGAGTGAAATGAGGGACATGGATATATCTCACGGCTCGGTGAGTGAGCGACATTCATTCATGATCGGGACTCGTTGTGGCTCGTGCATAATCGAACTGGTAAATTTAATAAGGATATGTAGAATGATCGACAGTATAATCCATCTATAGTTATTCGTTATTGACGTGACCCTGCTACAGCTAGCTCTTATCAAAGGTTCCAGCACCTCCATTTAACCCAGCCTGTTTTCTCTTCGCTCGGCGTTTGAGAGATGGGAATCGTTGAGATGAAACCGTCCGGAAAGCATAATTCTCTTTGAGGGTCCTTATAGTGTCGTGAGCCGGTTCCGGTATATATGGCATTTCGACGATGCCGACTGCCTACCGAATAGAGCGTTCAAGTGGTGTAAGGCGAATCCCCGAGTGTGTGTTTAAGAGATATGGAGGTTTGAGATCACATACTATGAATCAGCGCTTTGGGTGCTCTGTCGTCCTTTTAACCCTTCAGAGAGCTAGAAGCACGGATCGTGTTCGAACTCGGTTGGGATACAAAACACTGGTGGGGAGCAGAGTTTCTCCCATACGCTTTAGGGCTGCCGATCCTCCTTGTGGTCAAGAAGAGCATTTGTACTATGGTGTGAGGGAAGGGAAGATCAAAGGTTCAGACCTTTGTTTTGAACCCCGGGCTGCCTTGACCCAGTGTTCTAATTTAGCCGGAGCAGATGAAGCGGGCAGCTTGGATATCATTTAAAATAATAATAATCATGGTTAGCAGTAGGAACGGAGCTGAGGTTGAGATCCTCTTGGTGATTGAGAAAGGAAAGGCAGATTAAAGGCAAGAGTGGTTGTTTATTTTTGGTACAGATTTCCAGGGCTCATCTTGTTGCCTCGATTACCCGCTGGAGCAATACGACCATCTTGTAAGCTCATAGCGAGATGCGACGGTGGGTGGCATAGAATGGTTATAGGTTAAGAGCAGAACGAACATTGCCATTGCCCCCTATAGCTTCATACACCAGTCAGATGAATCACGACTATAGCCTTCGAGTTTCGAACGCCCGATAGAAAGCACCCTCCCCATCCATTTGGTATCAAGTCCTGTGCATGATCGCCCTCTGATCGTCAAGCGCGCCCCCTTGCGTTCAACGGCGTACGACTCAGAAGCCATCCCGATAGTAATTGGCATTGCGTCCAGCGACATCAGCGCTGGGCTGGTAGGAGACACGAGACTAGTCTCAGGGCGCCAGCTGCCCCCCCTGTGTGCTGAACCACCATACGGTGACCGCCAGGGCAAAAAGCACGACAGCACTTCCGACCAACTGGGCATACCACCGCCTCCCAACATCTCTACCTTTGCGCTTCCCCACAGGCCACCCGGCCGCAGGGCCCGCACCGTATCGTGGCGATGGCGGGCGTGGTTGAAAATTCGGTTGAAGGAGAGGAGTTCTCGGTGGAATTTGCAGTCGTGAGATTCCCTTCTCAAGCGTCGCAGAGGGAGATGTGGTGTTATTCTTCGAGTTTCGTGGTACCAGGAGTGACATATTTGACTTTCTCGGCCGTAGTAAGGCGGGATTTTACAGGTCAGTTTCTGGGGATAGGGATGAGTTTAAGCCGATGAGTGAATAGGTGCGGAATGATAGGTAAGCTAGCTTACTTTTGCAAGGGTGAGAGGTGGAATTAACCGGATCGCCCCCCCCCTAAGTTAGCGTTTTGCGGGAAAAAGCGGTCGAAGGTGCAGAGAGGACTTCGAACTTGGTGACACGGGCTGCGAATGGGAATCAGTACACGGATGTGGGTTGACATGGAGTTACATGGAGACCGAGGAACTGTTTTCGCAACTGACGGCACCTTCAGATATTGAGAACACGTGCCAAACGATAAAGCAGGAAAAAATCGGAGGGCTTGTCTTTGAGACACAGAGGGGCCAATCAAGGATGTCAATCAGAGAAGCACGTTGATTGGGTGACTGGTAGCGTGTACAGATTTGCCGAGGTGGGAAATCTCTGTTTTGATTAGTTGATGCGCCTGTTTGACTGGGGTTAATGAGTGTGCCGTCCAGCCTATGTACGGCGTAGGGAAATAGTTTGCCTGCTCGAATTCGAATTCAAGAGGTGGAAGGTGTCGAAGGTCAAGGAGGACAGGCACACGGCTCAACGGGATCAAAAACTTTCAAAAATTAAGGTTACACGTTCAACGTCTGATAAACGCGTGGCGGAGCCCTGATACTGATCGAGATAACAGATTGCACCGCCTCTCAAGGATAGGGAATTACCAAGTCTAAAACATTGGATAAATATTGATCCAGTCATGATGCTAGGAATGAACGCTCAGCATGCGCTTCCGACCTTACGATGGCGTTCAAAAAGTTTGAAGTGATGGAAAGACGGTCCGTCTAAATTGAGATCACTAAGGTCGTGCGAGAGAGTGCGCTACCTAGTTGCTTCCATAGAGATCCCAGGGAATCCTCGGAGTGTGCTGAGCCAGAGAAAGACATGGAAAGTTTTTCTTCAGCAATGTACTTATCCACGAGATACGAGGGATATCACACGTGTTGAATCCGAAACCAATATCAGGTAACCCGTTCGAGCTCTTGTAAGTTGCGAACGATGACCGTCATCAATGGTCAAATGCTTTCTTCTCTTGCGCCCGAGTGACTGACTGTGAAGGTACATGCCATCCTCCAATCATAGAGTTGCCCAGAAGGTGGACGTGCGTGAGTGGAAGCTCGGTCCGGTCCTGTGGATTCCGAAGGGCCGTTCGAATGAAGGGGTGAGCTGCGATCGAGATCTCGACCACAACAGTGGCAAGAAGAGAACTTGCATGCGCATGGTGGTCAGGATCTGAATTCAGTACGTTTATCGCTTATGCTCGGCCGCATATACTTTTGAATACACTTTGTCAAGTGACGCAAACACAGAAAGATCATTGGAGCTGCTCCTCCCCTACCACCACCACCTGCTCTATTTCCTCAACCCCAATGTCTAGCATCGACGACACTCACAACGTTACCATCACCATCCTCCCTGTCTCTCTTTCACTCGTCCACATCCCTCGGAACCGTCTAAAACAGTGGTCACACTCTATTATTCGCCAGATTCTTCGTCCAGCACCCGCGTTCCTCAACATCTCATGCAACGCAACCGAAGTGTCAATCATCGCTGAATGCGATACTATCGAGCCTTTCGTGAAAGCTGCAAGGCGAGACTTAAAGAGACTTGAGAGGAGCAGGAGAAGTCAAGCCGAGGAGGATGACGCTAAGGAGGAGAGACGGCAGAGACGAGAGGTGCAGCCGGTGGAAGTATCATCAGGTTGGAGCGCGCTGCAGATTGATAGTCATGGCGATCACATAGGTGTGTTGTTACCCCTGTCGCAATTTGCCTATACAATTTTGATTAAAAAATTGCAACCTGCATATTTTGCGGTTCCTCGACCCTAGACGATGCCTCCACCAGGATTCGAGAAATAAGTGCCCTGCTCAGCGGCATATCGATTCAGTACCAATCTAGCTATCAGGCGGATATTCTGATGGCAAGCACCACGATCGTATAATCTATGTTCTAATGCTTTACTGACATAAGGAATAGGTGCACTCCCGCAGCCTCCCAAGGGTTATCGCGATATTGACCGAGGCACGGTACCTGCGGATCCCCCGTGCATCCTCCTCATTCTCCAGAACCACTTCACCACATACTTCTTTTTCGTACACCCGGTCCTCTTCGTCTTCATCCTCGTCGTCTTCATATCTCGCCGAAGATGACCTATGGCCGAATGGTGTACGAGGCAGGAGGCCTCGGAGGGACACCGTCGTGACAACGGCCACGACAAGCTCGTACACCGCCGACTCGATTCATTCCGTCACCTCAAAACTTCAGCTCACAGGAGTTGATTCACATCTGACGCTATCCACTTTGCAACCACAAGTCCCAGAGTCTGCAAGCACGACAACGCGACCGTCTTCTTTCTCTCCAGGCTACCGACCCAACGTCACTGTCCTTCCTGCCGATCTAGCTGTCGTTGGACTCAGCTCAGAGGAGTCGGATGCGTGGGCGACCAAGCTGATTCGTTTGCTGTTGTTCACTGAAGACGTTCAGGCCGCAGTGCCGTCGTACTATCGCGCTCAAAAGGAGCGTGCGGCGCGGGATGCATCTGAAGATCAAGAAGCGAGGCCGAACGGGAGTCTTCGACCGAGGGGATGGAGCAACATCCGTCGGGAGCCTGTAGACGACGAAGAGTTGGCAGAAGATGACGAATCAGACGCCGAAAGCTTCCACTCTCTAGAAGAAAACGACGACGTATTCGAATCGTCATCATCGTCATCCGGATCACTGCCGCCATCCTCATCCTCTTCGTCACTCCACTCGAGCTCCTCATCCGCAACACCCCAACCATTCTTCTCATTTACACGAACCTCCCTCAACCCTTCATCGGCCCATGCAACATCATCCTCACTGACGGCGGATATATATCTGCTCGCTGTCCTCTTCCCTCCTGAAGAACGGCACTGGATATTCTGTGGGGACGAGTTCGAACGATTGGAGAGGTTGGAAGAGGATTGGGAGGAGCCGCTAGATAGTGAAGTCGACCAAAGGCGGGACAACGATGGGTTCTTGAGGTGCTTGCATGTGGACCTACAAGACTTTGGCCTTGGTGAGTGTCCCTTTTCTAGTTTTTTATTTTTATTTTTATTAAACTTGCGATCTGCCTTCCTGATGTAACGAAACGTTACGGCGTTTAAAAGATCGACATGGGCTCGTCAGCCGCTTTTCTGCTCTCCTTCATGCCGAGGGTATACATCACCTCTACTCTTCGACCTTCAAGACCGCCAACCTTCTTGTCAGCGCGAAGGACTCGGAGAGGGCGTTGAAGGTTTTGCGCGGTTGCTGAGAGTTCATTGCGCAAGGTGACGAGGACAATGAAACGCTCTCCACTTTGTCATATCATACTGAAAAAACCTCTTTTCACTGGCAGGCCATCTTTTCCTTTAAAAAAAAAAACCCCCCCTATCCAGGCACTCTATTTGATTAGGAAAAGCTATCGTTTCGATTTCGTTGGCTGGCACAGGCCGCTCAGCTCCGCCGGTTCCCCATCCATCATGGACCACTTTTTTGCGTATGTTCTTTAAAACTTCCAAATTCCAATCCCCAAAATTTCCCATAGCTCCCCCCCCATATACGGTCGTGGTCATCACTCTCATCGCGCATCTACATCTATATAATATCCATGTCGTCACTATTATATTCATTGGATCTTGTCAGATATCGTGTCTCGCGCTTGCGATTTCTCTGGCCGCCGGTTCATCGGGCTCAAATCTATTTGGCAAACTGGTTTCACGGAGAACCCCTCCCCCTGATCGGGACCCTGCGCCCTTAACATAGCCTCCTCCTTTTTCTTTGCAGGGCGCCACACCGAGGTCAGTCGTCGAGGAAAACGGTTTCAGCGCAGGATATTTTTAAGTGAATGTATCGGCGAGCGTTTTTGGTTCCCATACGAAGCACCTTTGAGCATAACTTTTTACTGAAGTGCTGCTGGTTGGACCCCTGGGCTCCCTACTCTGGCATTTCTAACCGCTTGAATACAGCAGAGCGGAAGGAGACAACAAAATTATATATTCATAGCTGAAAGGAGAGATGTGAACGTATATCGCTCTTTGGAAACGTTACAGGCCACGATCCAGTGCACACGCTGGCTGCTCGGCGTCGCGATCCCCTGATACGTAGAGATTACTGCGACCCTCGGATGATATATATATACAGCTTATTCTTGAGCCCTGATATGTATTACACTAAGTATTGTCCATTTACTAATAACAGCTTTGGGGGGCAATCGATACCGTCAGCGCAGGAGAGCGACAAAAGGCGCAAGCCGCGCGCAGGGCGAATAAGAAGCGCTG